>JAVTVY010001839.1:0-15186 GCA_036873755.1 Hanleya hanleyi | reverse complement strand
ATGCGGCCTACATCCATGGCTAGGGCCTAAATATATGACTGGGTAATTTATTTCAGGCGCCATTTCGCTTCCATCGAACTGCACGTATGTGTGCCGCTGGCTCACAGGGGCTTGTAGCTGGTCGGTTATTAATTATGATATTAATATTTATATATACTCTCCTCCTACTCTATATAAACATAGAGTACGAGGAGAGTATATATAAATATTAATATCATAATTAATAACCGACCAGCTACAAGCCCCTGTGCGCTGGCTAACTCTGAATAGCTTATCCGAGAGTGATAATACAGCTTTGCTTCAAATGAAGTTTGGTCTATTTGAAATTCGGTTACTGCTGTCGAATGTTATCGATGTGCTTGCTGTCGTCTATTTTTAGCTTCCACTGAAATGCGTGACCGGAGACACGTATATCCAGCATTTGTTGGACTTGCCGATCCCGGACCTATAAATGTGAATTTTGCCGACACAAAAAGTTGATTTTAATCTAAACAGTATATTTTACCAGTATATTGTAAATAAGTAGTGAGCCTTACCTGATGTTAACTAGTGCGTAGATGTCCCGATAAATATGAACTGATGAACTGCGTAGTTTATCTCTGGAAAATTTTCAATCTGCAGATTTTTGTCAGTATACCAATGAACTACGAAGTGCGTTTGATCAGATGTCAAATAAAAATCTCCGAGACGCCTGACTCAACTACGAAGTTTATGGTACATCCACCACATTTATATAAGGAATTCAGCGTCCAATCAGCATCAACAATGTCGATATCACCGCCCACTTATCTTATCACGTGAGTCTGGGACAGTCTATTATAATTCGGGGAGTCTGAGTCTGTTACCAAGTCTCAGTGCTATATATAGCTTTTCACCATTCAACTAATCTTGAACACTGAACCGTATAGCAACGGTGAGTGTTAGGATGAAAATAGCACATTCAATAACGGCTGAGCAATCCACTGTGAATACCAATCCCCGCAGGTGAAGTAGTATATTCTGTCAGTTCCTATAAATAGGAGAAGATCTAATAGCACATGTGCCAGGTCCAGCATTCAGCGTATGTACGCAGCTATCGTCCGCCAACACGTCTCAGGTCAACAAAATGGAATCTATTATTCTACAATTCAATACAATCACTGCCCAGTATTCTATTTCCGTATCGCTGACCAGTATTCCACAGTCCGTATCACTGACCAGTATTTTATAATCCGTATCACTGACCAGTATTCTACAATCCGTATCGCTGACCAGTATTCTACAGTTCGTGTTCTAGAGTTCAGTGTTAACCCAGTCCACACGGCATCGAAGCAACACTGAAATTTCTTAATACTGTTACTGTTCAACTGTGGTAAGCGTAACAGCACTCTGGACAGACAATTCCTCTAATCAAATCCGTATAACTGACTCGTGTTTCAGATTCCAGTGTTAACCCAGTCATGCAGTCCACAGTTCTGATTTTTCAGTCTTCACTGTGAAAGCAACACTGACATCTCTTAATGTACGTGCACTGCTCAACAGCGACAAGCATAATAGAGACCAAGGCACGAAAAATCCTGTTGAAATGAACGCTAGAATAGCAGCTTAAAGACTCCCCAGTTCTCACGACCACCGCTGTTGTAGCCTGCAAGTAACTGTATGATAAATCGGCCCACATAATTTCCATCCCGCTTGCCATCATAAGGTTACATAAGTGTTCCATTCTAGCATACATGTATTAGTTCCATGATCTAGTCTTCATTCTAGTCCTATTATTCTGTTGTTGAGTTATTGTGTTAGAGTAATTTGTGCACTGCCCTATGTTGGGTGTTTGGTACAATAAAGTGAATTGAATTGAATTGAATTGAATTGAATAGATTTGGCATTCAGCCAGGTTGATGTGGCCAATGGGATACAGGCTAGCGCGTGAGAGTGACAGGCAGAAACGACTCATTATGTTCTTGAAGAAATCGAGCCTGGGGCGAAGTTGGGGATAGATTTGGAGATAACAGACAGGCCAGTTAGCTCGGGAAGTTTTTACTGGTCGATATGGTTCAATGCTGCTGAATACTCTTGCCGGCTTTCAATTAAATCGAATTTTCTGCCGGTTTGAAGCGTTATATTTGTAGCATCTTGTTCCTGTACTGTGTATCGTTTTTACAGTCGGTCCGTATAATGTCAGCACATTAAATTCTCACGCCGGCTCATAACAAAATACCTTTCGGTTTCAAATCTCTGGACGTCAGATTGGCTTATTGTGTTAGTGAAAATTCGGAGTGACCGATCATGATATAAAAATCACTGTAACAACCATATGTAGGTAGGATGCATGCATATGGCAGGAGAGAGGAAATTTTGGAAAACATGCTTGCTTGTTTGGGAATAGATTTACATGTGCACACCGTGCCGCTGGACTCGCCGGGCATATTTGCTTCATCCGCAACTGTAGCCGAGAGGCTTAACGTCAACCTGTAACCATTTTCGGTCATCTATACGCGGTAAGACTGACCCTGGGATCGTGTGTATCCATGTTCAGCCTACTTTCGGTAACTGCAAGGGGAATTTCCAGATATCAATACCACGTGTCTTCGTCAGCCAATCAGCTAAAGTCTACCGACGTAACCCCAACGTAACTCGCCATTTTCGAGTCATGTGATGTCTTACTTGTTCAAAATTATCGATCTACCACACCTCTTGGATGATACGAAAGTTATTCATTCCTATATATTTTGTAAGCCCAGGCAAAATCTGTTTCCGAAGTGGTATGAAAACCTGTAATTTATCAGATTTTTCGAGTCTGCTCTCCGCCGGATGAAGACCGAACAGAATCCGGTAATACACCGGATATCGCTCCGCGATAATGGAGACACACGATTCGCAAGCCATCTTATGGATGGCGAAGTGTACGCAAATGGCTTAACGTGTAAGTTGGCCAAGCATTCCGGGAATTTCAGGAATAGAATAGAAAATAATTTAGTTGCATATTTATGCCCGAGGGCTGAAAGCAATACAATACAAACATATAAGACATTATAAGACATAAGTACACACATTGGAGACCTCTACAGTTACATTATAAGACATAGATACAAATGCAGAAGATCTTTACAGTTACACAATTAGTATACCATACCGGTACTCTTAACACTTCGTAGTAGCAGGCATATGGCCATGCATAGTCGGCAGAAAAGAAGTATTAGGCCCAATACCCCAAAGACGCATGACGTCATGACGGCAGCAGTTACAACGGGTTACAAAATCGCAGCCATTAACCAAATAAACATATCATTTGTATTTCCATTAATTGTCCATTATTCATTAATCATATTGGCAATGCTGTCAAAGAGGGTTACTCTCTGTATATTAAAACGAGAACATTTGAGTAGGAAGTGTTTTACCTTCAACTACCTGACAAGTGGCACATAGCCGTTGTTCCGGGAGGTATTATTGTACCTTTCCTTTCCGATTTAGCTTATGTGCACTCACTCTAAAACGAGTAAAATATCAACCGAGGGGAGTGATGCGATGTCATAGTGTATGCCCCACCCGTAAACGGAGAATGCGATGGTCCTTCAAAATAAAAAAAAATCCAGGCTTCAGTTCATGCACTTCCACGTATTTCAGATGCCCGTTGAGATGAAATACTCCAGATGTTTTCCCAATAATGCTAAAAACAAATACAACTAAAAAGAGGGCAAAATTTAACTTGTTTTCCACATTGCACGCTGCAGGAGGTCTGAAGGCAGTATTCCTCTATTTCGCGATTTCATAAGTACATGTATATAATCAAAGAATGTGTTCCGAATCCGCTTCTATATCTAACACATCAAACGAAAAAAAATATGGTGTTCATGGATACGGTGAATAGATATTGAAATATAAGTGCTTGTCGAGAAAATGGTTACAATGTTCGGTATAGAAGGATAGAATCTTCGTTAGGAATAAATGTCCGGCTCCTATCTTTTAACCCAGCTTAGAAATTTATTCCTGATTTGCAATTGAAGTTAAGACATCAATTACTGGAACATTAATTTCATTCACACCGGTAGTGAATATGAAATACTCTTCTTCGGAAAGAGAGAGAATCTTAAAAACAGACAACTTAGTGAGACAGGGTTGATCGTTGAAGTAAACATCAATTTCACAGAACGTACTTTGGGAAGAATTGCATGGGTATATTATTTTTAAATGTAATTCATAATTCAACTGCACTTTGATGATGTGATCGGGTTATATCAAACCGAATTTGTATCAATGGAAGAATTAGGAAGCCGAGAATTAGTAACCAAATAATTTGGTTTATATAAATTCCAAATGGTTAGCTAGAAAATACACTGTTGTGAAACCCTCGGTGCGTCCACACGAACATATTATAAACCACCTGCATGGAATTTCAAATCAACGTCATTCAGAACAGTCTGTTTATTAGCAGGGTGTTAAACGTTTAAAAATATGTAATTGAAATGTGGTATCAGTGGAAGAATTAAGAAGCCGGGTATTAGTAACCAAATAATTTGGTTTATATAAATTCCAAATTGTTAGCTAGAAAATACACTGTTGTGAAACCCTCTCTACCTCTACACGAACATATTATAAACCACCTGCATGGAATTTCAAATCAACGTCATTCAGAATAGTCTGTTTATTAGCAGGGTGTTAAACATTTAAAAATATGTAATTGAAATGTGTGTGCTTGTGAACGGTGCTGTGATAAGGAGTTTATTGGCAATGTTTTTCTTTAGGTTAGGATACCGGATTCCACATGTGAATTTGAATGAGTGGACATGTGAGTTAAAAGCTGAAAAAAGAGCTAAGTGATTTCTTAACTCAAAGCAATAAAATACCGGGGCATCAATGGGCTGTCTTCCCAATTCGAAGTAGTAATATACTGTTCGTCGGTTGTCATTCCGTCGGTCTAAATATCCTAGGACTGTGATCACCAGCACATCGGTCTCACTGATTCGCTAGTACTCATCTTCCCTCTATATTGTCAAATGTGTTGTCATCTTGCCAGATGTCTGGGTCCGTGGCCTGTGTTAGAATCATGTACATAGCAAAAGGACACTGACAAATGGAAGACCCTCAAACACTGCAACCGCATCGGTTCCAGTAAAATGAAAACCATATTTGAACATTTAGAAATAATATAACCTCCCTCTCCCCAACCTCCTACCCTGCAAGGCAATTCCATCAATCCTGGGGCCCATTCGTGTCAGACGGGAAAGCAAACTTGCCGCCAGATACATTTTTCAGTGAAATCTGCAGTGTTCGAATCTGTGGCTGTCAGATAATTGGTTTCAAACGTATACGGCACTGATTACTAAAACTAAAATCATATCCAAACGTTAACAATACTGAGTAAATAGTTTTGAAACTATTTCCAATAAAATTCAAAACGACAATAATGACTTAGGAATGTGTCAATGGCCGGATCTATACGCAAGACTGTTCAGAAATCAGAACTATGTGAAACGTGTACTACGTGAGTAGTATGGGAAGTCTAACCAGGTAAATTTCCCTATCCCTTTAACATGGGAGCCTCATTTCCCTCCACATGTGACCTTTGACCCCCTATGACTGATCGTGCAGGATGACGTCAGGGTAACGAGGAGAACGGGATTTCCCCAGGGTTGGGAATAAGAGTGTTTTCACGAATGAAGTAGATCAACCGGAAGTGACGCCATCAAAACCGGAAATAGCCTTTATCTCGCGAATGGCAGGGGCTAGAGATGGATATACTTTACAGCGAAGGTGTGATCATATCACTGACAGCATCAGGGATTATCAGTAAGTAGGGTTATATCTGGGTTATTTCTTATTTACGAGAAGCTAACGCTTAATAAACGGGAGATGATGCTGAATACGGTAATGTGTTGGCTGGGCTGCTACAGCATCGGTTTGATTAGAGTTCGATACTTTCCAAGGAATTATGGCATAAACTACGCCAAATTCGTTCCCTGTGCATGTCGTAGTCTATTTCTTACTATCGGACTAAATACCGTCAGTATATTAAAATGATGAGAACAGACTAGCCAACCTCATACCTTATTACGGTATACCTGTCCATTCTGCAGCGAACTCCCAGGTAAGGTATTGCGTTAAAGTGCTGAGGGAAGAGGGGGGGGGAGGGGGCTAATCTATAGAGCTCGAATACGCGAGTTAAGACTCGGTTCCTCGAAACGAATGTGGAAGCTCAAGCGATGCTTCACAGTGCCGTATATTAACTTAGAGAAGCCCTGTACTTCTTTGTAGCGCGTGAATGACATGTTCGAACTTGAAACTGGTTTTTCCTGTATTGCCACATATGCTTATTTTTACCTCTGACGTCACAGACATGTTCGAACTTGAAACTGGTTTTTCCCGACATTGGCACATATGTTTATTTCTAGCGCTGACAACCTCTATGTTGATACATCTCGCATGCGCAGTGTACAGCGTAGGAATTGTATATAAGTATGAGGTGTCTTAACGTATCATACTCTCCTACTACTCGAAATCGCCACTAATAGCAAGATGGAAGAGGTCCACCAACAAGCAATTCGGAAAAACCTTGTCATTCTCATCAAACAGATAACAAGTGTGTCCACTATATGTTACTTGCTTAGACAAAATATGATATTAACGAAGGAAATGTACGAAAACATCATGGTTGTGAAAACAACGAGCGGACGAGTCCGGCATCTGTTGAACTTGATACCTAAACGTGGTCCGAAGGCCTTTTATGCGTTTGTAGAAGCTTTACAGAAGACTGGCAACATTGCATTAGCCGAACTGCTACTGCCTGAACTTAAGAATACTTCGATTGTTGATGTCGTCTATAGGTCGGTGACTGGATTCCATTTAGGATACAACGTCTTTGCCAATGTGGGGAACTAAAGGGCATGCCTGAGTGGATATTATCGAGAGTAAAGATGCTGAGACGGGGTCACGTTTGTTCAACGATAATGGAGAGTGAGTACCAGTGAAATGACTGTATATATATATTTGTGTTCATTGCATCGTAAGAGGACGATACATCCAAAGAACATGAAAATTGCTGATATGGAAAATTGCTGACTTGGAAAATTGCTGACATTGCTTCAAAAAAGGACCATTTGCATTTGTACTCCGTGTAGTGTATATATAAATAATGTCAATGTATATCATAGCGTTGTCTTTTATGTGCTCGTTATTATCTCCCCAGCTCGAGCTCCTTCCTCGCTTCCAAGCTCCCTCCCTCCCGAGCTCCGAGCTCCCTCCCTCCCGAACTCCGAGCTCCCTCCCTCCCGAGCTCCGAGCTCCCGAGCTCCCGAGCTCCGAGCTCTCGAGCTCCAAGCTCCCTCCCTCCCGAGCTCCGAGCTCCTACGCCATCCCCGAGCTCCGAGCTCTCCCCACCGCAGCATTCCAGAGCTCTCCCCACTGCCCCATCCCACACCTCCGAGCTCTTGCATATAAACACTACATACATATGTGAGCCTTCATTATACGACGAGTGTCGCACAAGAGGAGAGCCATGGCTTACGCATGTCACTTGTGTTCAAAGTTATTGTCCAGCCCGTTCAATCTTCGTAGACATTTACTTTCTCTGCATAAAAATACCGCAGACGAATGTCAACCCGCGCAAAGAAGTCCTGATAACGTACAAGTTGAACGTCAAGAAGGATCGAGATGTCAGACGAGAGTATTGAGCCATCCCTATACGATGACGGCGAGCGGTCCGTCCTCATGCGGAAAAACGTCCTGGGTGATGAAATTCTTAAAGGTGTGGCAACCCCAGCTCCGACGCGGGTTGTATGGTGCTATAGCCAATGGCAGAGCGCGTACGAGAATACGGGATTAAGCAACGTGAGCTTCGTTCCAGGAATTCCTCATGACATAGACGAACCGTATTACTTTGATTCCGCCCAGGTCAATATAATCGTACTCGATGACCTGATGGGCGTGGCGAAGGAAAATTCGAAAATAGCGGACCTATTCACCAAAGGGTCCCATCATAGAAATCTCTCTGTCATCTATATGCCCCAGAATCTGTTCCCTCAAGGTAAGGCGTCCAGGGATATCGCGCTAAACTGTCATTACTTCGTTCTTTTCAACAACCCCATCGACAGATATCAAATCCGCGTCTTCGGGAGACGAATTTATCCCCAAAACGTGGCCTATTTCATGCAAACTTTTCATAGAGCCGTGACTCGCCCCTACGGGTATCTCTTCGTAGATTTAAAACCGCACACCCCCGACGCATGCAGACTGATGACAAACCTATTGCCCGGGGAGCGCGATTCAGAACTATTGACCGATGTACAGCGACAGAGCCCACAACCGCCCAATACCGCACCCGCGTACCACTCGCCATCACATCAATCCACTGAACAGGTATGTCGGGTGCCCGAGACAATAGACACTCAATATCCATCCGGAACTTTCGATAACTTTCACGTGACAGACGTATACTCTGGGTCACCCATTCCCGTAAAAACCTCAATGCGACAACAAACCCCACACTCACTATCAACGCCTACCACTAGTCCGCAGGAGACGCACCGAGATACAGCCAACATTCGCGCCAGGACAGCCTCTGGATTTTCAGAAGAATATGTCGATAAAGGGATATGGCGACATCTCTTTAAAAGCAGTATGTACGGAGAAGTAGAGAAGAAACTTGAAGCGAAAGAAAAAGAATTTCAGCGCAAAGGATATTCCAGGAAGAAATCCGAAATATTAGCGCATAATGCATTGGCCCCTCTACTGCGACGATGTTTACGAAGACAATACTTAAAACTAGTCGCGGGTATGAAATATCTGGTCAATGATCCGAGTCATATGAATATCGAACGAACAGCCTGTGGATTGAAAACTTCCAACATAAGTTGGGAGGACGCGTACGGTATAGCTATCGCTCAAAAGAAACACGTGTTCGAACGAATAATTGAGAATAAACACTCGTTGGACTCACGATAGCCGTCATTCGACAGAACGATACCCACCTGAACGGACTGACAGGCCACTTTTCATGCGCTATGTCTTCGAGAGACTTGGATGTACTAGATGACGTTTCCAGCGATGCACCCAGCGACAGTGCAGACGAGGACGTCTCCAGCGACCCACCCAGCGATGATACTGACGATGACGTCGATGATGACGACAATGAGGAAGACGTATCCGAGGATGACAACAGCTTTTGGGACATCGCGGTGAACAAAGCCATCGACATGCACAGAGACAAGATAGAACAAAAATGGGAAGAACTTGGGGATTTCCAGGCAGCCTATAAATTCATGCGCCCAGAGATCGCGCAAACTTTGACGGACCTTTATTTGAAACAAGTCAAAGTCATGAACGAACTGCGCCAGGACAATGTTCACAAGAAAGTCAAAAATACCACACAATACCTGCAAAAAGAATTAGAGTTCACAACTTCGGAGGCCTGGGAAGTTTCCGTGAGCATGCGTAAGAAGACGTTCGAGAAATTACTCCCGGACACCATAGAGCCATTTTCGGATGATGTCAAAGAATTCCAAGAGCCTACCGACACGTACCCACAGCCGGGAACATTTTAACCCGTATACCTATGAACTGTTACGTATTTTGACCGTCTCACAGCGTCAATATACACTCGTAGTCTTATGGTCGAACAAGCGTTGCATATGACATGTTGCGGCATTATCGAGTATAATAATATTACTTACCCTGGCTTATTAGTGCTGTTTTTAACCTGAATTTTGTATATATAAACTTGAATAAAATGATATCGTTGTTATGTAATGGAATAATGTTTTATTTCAAGAGGTAATTTTTACTGCGTGGATAAACTAATATAAATATGGTAAAGCTCTCGTGAGAGTCTGTTAATTTGGTAGTATAATATAAGTTTTCTGTGTGAGGGGAAATAACTCTGACTGGCATGTGTCAAATGCTCTATGACCGAGCTCTGTGCCTGACGCGGAAATCAGTCTCACTACTGGGCGGAAGATATAGGTCATGTTCGACCTTACTCCGTTACAGCGTTTGTAACCTATATAATAGAGTGGGAAATAACCCGGGTATATAGCGCATTCTATGTTGTGACCTTAATTCGGAAGTCGCCAGTCTTCTGTAAAGCTTCTACAAACGCATAAAAGGCCTTCGGACCACGTTTGGGTATCAAGTTCAACAGATGCCGGACTCGTCCGCTCGTTGTTTTCACAACCATGATGTTTTCGTACATTTCCTTCGTTAATATCATATTTTGTCTAAGCAAGTAACATATAGTGGACACACTTGTTATCTGTTTGATGAAAATGACAAGGTTTTTCCGAATTGCTTGTTGGTGGACCTCTTCCATCTTGCTATTAGTGGCGATTTCGAGTAGTAGGAGAGTATGATACGTTAAGACACCTCATGCTTATATACAATTCCTACGCTGTACACTGCGCATGCGAGATGTATCAACATAGAGGTTGTCAGCGCTAGAAATAAACATATGTGCCAATGTCGGGAAAAACCAGTTTCAAGTTCGAACATGTCTGTGACGTCAGAGGTAAAAATAAGCATATGTGGCAATACAGGAAAAACCAGTTTCAAGTTCGAACATGTCATTCACGCGTTACAAAGAAGTACAGGGCTTCTCTAAGTTAATATACGGCACTGTGAAGCATCGCTTGAGCTTCCACATTCGTTTCGAGGAACCGAGTCTTAACTCGCGTATTCGAGCTCTATAGATTAGCCCCCCCCCCCTCTTCCCTCAGCACTTTAACGCAATACCTTACCTGGGAGTTCGCTGCAGAATGGGCAGGTATACCGTAATAAGGTATGAGGTTGGCTAGTCTGTTCTCATCATTTTAATATACTGACGGTATTTAGTCCGATAGTAAAAAATAGACTACGACATGCACAGGGAACGAATTTGGCGTAGTTTATGCCATAATTCCTTGGAAAGTATCGAACTCTAATCAAACCGATGCTGTAGCAGCCCAGCCAACACATTACCGTATTCAGCATCATCTCCCGTTTATTAAGCGTTAGCTTCTCGTAAATAAGAAATAACCCAGATATAACCCTACTTACTGATAATCCCTGATGCTGTCAGTGATATGATCACACCTTCGCTGTAAAGTATCCATTAGTCGAAATCCCATATCTCTAGCCCCTGCCATTCGCGAGATAAAGGCTATTTCCGGTTTTGATGGCGTCACTTCCGGTTGACCTACTTCATTCGTGAAAACACTCTTAAACCCCGCTCTCCTCGTTACCCTGACGTCATCCTGCACCATCAGTCATAGGGGGTCAAAGGTCACATGTGGAGGGAAATGAGGCTCCCATGTTAAAGGGATAGGGAAATTTACCTGGTTAGACTTCCCATACTACGTGCAAATATAGGAGGAAAAGGCATTGACGTTTCCCCCATTCCTTCACAGCATCTATATGGCTGAGAAGATGTCTCAATAGGTGAATAATCTTATTCTTTTATACTCTTAAAGCGATCGTAGGCGATTTTTCCTTGTCTGTGAAGAATGTGCTACTGTACTATAGCTGCGCTAAGGTGGAAGGGAAATGCATGGACCTCTGCCCCCTTCCTTCTGACACCATCTATATTGGCGAGCAGCTTAGCCTTCAAATTGTGAGAATATGCTGATCAAACTTTTCGGTGATTTCAAAAGAGAGCTAACACCTTGGTAAGAAAAAAATATTTCCGGCACTAATTATCAAATACTGGTTATCGGAAAGCGGGCGAAGCTTAATAAACAGCTAATTTATTGAGACTGGATTGATCGCTGATGAAATAATCGGTACTCGTGGTGAGGAATGTATTTTGGAATGTTTTTTCTTAAGGTTTTTGGATAGCGGATTCCACATCATATTCACTTGAATGGCAGAGCAAAAATTCTGAAGAGCTAATGTACTAATGCTCTGTGATGAATGTGCTACCGTCAAAATCCATCCGTATGGGTTTTTCAGACCAAAAGAACTTTGCCAGCATCAGCTACTAACACCAATGGCTAATTTACCTTAATATATTACCCATTACTGTTCGGCCAGTTAAATTTGATTGACCTAACGAGTCTAAGTATACCACTCCAGCGGGCACGGCCTATCCCAGTTACAATGTACATGCCTCCATTTCGCAGAGGAATGACCTATGCAGAGTTGGCATTCCATCGGTTGAAAAGTGAGAGGAAATTTCATAGCTTCGGCTTTTACACTAATTTTCCCTTAAGTTATGAGGAATTTCTGCAATGTCTCAATCTGAATTGACATATATAAACTCTGCATCATATTACGTACAATCCAAGACGCAACATTTGGATATTATAAGACATAATCATAGATTTTATCGGAGAGGATGGAAAGTTAATGCGTGTCTTTTCAAAATAGAACAACGATGCCATAATAAACGTAACAAATATACATATAATGTGTGACTTATCTGTAGTTAATATACAAGCGAAGGCACGAAGCTTATTATCCACTGTTGGGGTAAGTCTACAACTAAAGCTGTAGCATCTCACCCGCCCAATGCTGGCCCTGTAATTTCTGTTATGTTTGATCTATAACGCACATTAATTTGAAATGATGTCCTCTCTGTACAAACACATTATGGGATGCACATCTTAGTTACCATAACTGGATTTCCTTCCATACCTTGTCCGACCCGCCTTATCATGCCTTCCCGCCATATCGTGCCTGCGCATCTCGATTGCCAATTGCTATGCTGCATTGTAGACCCTGATATACAAGACCCTGATATATGGTACGGTAGTTCATAGATTTTAAAACATAATTACACTGAAATATTTGCGGAGAGAGCCGTTGTGTCAATTTTTCAGACCTAAACCGCCCGAATGTGATCTAATTTCATCGCTAACCCGTCACCAAGAGTCTTTTGATAGCATAGCACCTCAATGTCATAAGTGTTGAAAATGACAGAAAATGAACATGATGAATGTTTGTGTTTGTTGACGACTCTAATGGTTGGGACTGGGAACTGATTCAGAATATCTTTAGCTGTTAATCATGATGAGACCTAAACCGCCCGAATGTGATCTAATTTCATCGCTAACCCGTCACCAAGAGTCTTTTGATTGCATAGCACCTCAATGTCATAAGTGTTGAAAAAGACAGCAAATGAACATGATGAATGTTTATGTATGTGGACGACTCTAATGGTTGGGACTGGGAACTGACTCAGAATATCTTTAGCTGTTAATCATGATGATATGAGATAGAGGATACCGCCTCTATAATCATGATGATATGGGATAGAGGATACCGCCTCTATAATCATGATGATATGGGATAGCGGATACCGCCTCTATAATCATGATGATATGGGATAGCGGATACCGCCTCTATAATCATGATGATATGGGATAGCGGATACCGCCTCTATAATCATGATGATATGGGATAGCGGATACCGCCTCTATAATCATGATGATATGGGATAGCGGATACCGCCTCTATAATCATGATGATATGGGATAGCGGATACCGCCTCTATAATCATGATGATATGGGATAGCGGATACCGCCTCTATAATCATGATGATATGGGATAGAGGATACCGCCTCTATAATCATGGTGATATGGGATAGCGGATACCGCCTCTATAATCATGATGATATGGGATAGCGGATACCGACTCTATAATCATGGTGATATGGGATAGAGGATACCGCCTCTATAATCATGATGATATGGGATAGCGGATACCGCCTCTATAATCATGATGATATGGGATAGAGGATACCGCCTCTATAATCATGATGATATGGGATAGCGGATACCGCCTCTATAATCATGATGATATGGGATAGCGGATACCGCCTCTATAATCATGATGATATGGGATAGCGGATACCGCCTCTATAATCATGATGATATGGGATAGAGGATACCGCCTCTATAATCATGATGATATGGGATAGCGGATACCGCCTCTATAATCATGATGATATGGGATAGCGGATACCGACTCTATAATCATGATGATATGGGATAGCGGATACCGCCTCTATAATCATGATGATATGGGATAGAGGATACCGCCTCTATAATCATGATGATATGGGATAGCGGATACCGACTCTATAATCATGATGATATGGGATAGAGGATACCGCCTCTATAATCATGATGATATGGGATAGAGGATACCGCCTCTATAATCATGATGATATGGGATAGCGGATACCGCCTCTATAATCATGATGATATGGGATAGCGGATACCGCCTCTATAATCATGATGATATGGGATAGAGGATACCGCCTCTATAATCATGATGATATGGGATAGCGGATACCGCATCTATAATCATGATGATATGGGATAGCGGATACCGCTTCTATAATCATGATGATATGGGATAGCGGATACCGCCTCTATAATCATGATGATATGGGATAGCGGATACCGCCTCTATAATCATGATGATATGGGTTAGAGGATACCGCCTCTATAATCATGATGATATGGGATAGCGGATACCGCCTCTATAATCATAATGATATGGGATAGCGGATACCGCCGCTATAATCATGATGATATGGGATAGCGGATACCGCCTCTATAATCATGATGATATGGGATAGCGGATACCGCCTCTATAATCATGATGATATGGGATAGAGGATACCGCCTCTATAATCATGATGATATGGGATAGCGGATACCGCCTCTATAATCATGATGATATTGGATAGCGGATACCGCCTCTATAATCGTGATGATATGGGATAGAGGATACCGCCTCTATAATCGTGATGATATGGGATAGCGGATACCGCCTCTATAATCATGATGATATGGGATAGCGGATACCGCCTCTATAATCATGATGATATGGGATAGCGGATACTGCCTCTATAATCATGATGATATGGGATAGCGGATACCGCCTCTATAATCATGATGATATGGGATAGCGGATACTGCCTCTATAATCATGATGATATGGGATAGCGGATACCGCCTCTATAATCATGATGATATGGGATAGCGGTTACCGCCTCTATAATCATGATGATATTGGATAGCGGATACCGCCTCTATAATCATGATGATATGGGATAGCGGATACCGCCTCTATAACCATGATGATATGGGATAGCGGATACCGCCTCTATAATCATGATGATATGGGATAGCGGTTACCGCCTCTATAATCATGATGATATGGGATAGCGGTTACCGCCTCTATAATCATGATGATATGGGATAGCGGATACCGCCTCTATAATCATGATGAT
>JAVTVY010001838.1:0-34731 GCA_036873755.1 Hanleya hanleyi | reverse complement strand
CGAAGCAATAATTAATTCCACCGAATATAGTTGCAAATGAATTCAAACGCGCCTGAAGACAGTGTTGTCATGTGAGATCGGAGGTTGAAAAGAAAAGTGTGGCAGAGATCACACTCTCTTAGCGCATGCGCATTTCAAAAAGTCACAAGAACAACAAGAACAACAAGAACAACAACAACGCGAGCCTCCCGTAGACCTGCGTGCCGCAGGTAACAAGAACAACAACGCGAGCCTCCCGTAGACCTGCGTGCCGCAGGTAACAACAGCAAGAACAACAACAACGCTAGCCTCCCATGGACCTGCGTGCTGCAGGTAAAAATACGAGCGTAGAGTGCAAGTTCTATGGCATTACGTTTCGTATCTTGTATCTAAAACCGATTAACCCGGGACTAGTGACCGTATGAAGCCATGTATTTTAAGATTCTCATGGTGTTCATATGAACAGACACAATCAAAACGTGAATGAGATCAAACATATTCTAGATAACGAATTTTAACGAAAATCATATGGATTAAGAATACTGATCAGCGATACGGATTTGATATTTTTGGAACATCATGATGTCTAACCGGCATCATTGAAAACTGTTGACCGCTATTTTTATGTATACTATGATTTTTTTTTTGATTTTTTTTTTTTAACTTTGTGCTAAGGCTGTTATATGCATTAGGTCTTTGGATTATGGTCGCGAAAATTCTTTAATGGAGGACGGCTGAATATGGAATGACGGACTAGACGCTTGTATCTAATACGCGACGACATAAGTAGATTCAGAACCATCCAGAACTAGGACTAAAAGACGTGCAATTATGAACTATCGAACTTTACCTATATGATTGGTAATCTAGATCATAGTAGGCTCTATGACTAGATGTAGAGAGTAATGCGTATATAAATTACAACACATATAAGGGAAGCTCATTGACCTAACATGGACTTGACTTACTTCATTTGGAGCGCAGGCGCACGCCAGTTTTTTCTTCGTCAAAATGACAGGCTTTTTCGCAGAATTCCCGACACTTATGCTCAACAAGAGACGTGTATCTATTCGTGGGCTGGAAGGGTTAAATCAAGGTGAGGAGAGTGGGTCAGTACAAGATCAAAAATGTACTGAATCACACCGTCTGACCGACTATTATCGATATCTACACCTGTGTAACAGTTGTATGATTGTGGTCGTATTGACCTAGTCAGATAATGTGATATATATCGAGGTAACTGGGGCGATATGACATGAACGTACGGAAATATGTAGCGTTCTTTTCACTATTTCCTTCACGATTACAATTAATGGCCAGTAAGTTGTTTTGCTACATTCTCCATCTCCAGATGTAAGTCTACGATTTCAAAACTGAATTTTTGGCCTGGAAAATGGCTTGCGTGATATGTAATAGTTACATGATGACACTGGCAATGTATACCAAATATTGGCAATATATTGTGCTCGAGGGGGCAAAGCCCCCGAGAGTGCAATCTTGTGCCAATATTTAGCATACATTGTCGAGTGTCTATCGTGTAAGTGTTTTATCCAATGATCAGCCAAACATGAGGGTGGAGCTCCGCCTCTTTCGACCTAATCTGGGGAATAGAGGCGAGCTGTGGTGTGTTTCAAATACACCATATACGGTATTTGAAATACACCACGGGTGACTAGTGTAGTGAATATATTACAAGGAAACGGTCAAAGGAAATTCGAGGAGTCATCGGATAATAAATTTAATTCTACAGCTATCGGCAGAAATAAAATATGATTCACGTCTGGAGTACAGGGCGATAACGTCAAAAATAAATCCGATGACGTGATGGGACGGCGCAAGTATGACGTACTACCACCTGTGACGGTGATATCTGGACCACATGATGTCACAAGTATAGGTCAGATGATGTGAAAACCAGTCCGGATGATGTGAAAAAATGACTCAATACCATAACTGTCAATGGAAATATTTTTTGAGAGAAAGAATAATTTAGCCGTCATCGGGAATCGAACCTACGACCCCTAATCCGTAGAGTTACTCTTACCATCTGAGCTATGCCGGTCCTCAGGTAATACTCCCCCGTGAATCTTTCCAATCAGGGGTCGTCTGTTCGATTTCCGATGACGGCTAAATTATTCCTTCTCTCAAAAATATTCCATATATACATTGCTATACACTATATCAAGTTGCCATTTATATATTATAAAGCCATTTGCGCATATCGCAACACCGAGAGAAAGGATTGGCTTTCATTAGGTCGATTGGCTGGAGTATACCACCTAATGGCCGTCATAACCAAGATGGTAAGAGCAACTCTACTGATTAGAGTGGTCGTGGGTTCGATTCCCACTGAAGGGCTATATTATTCTTCTCTCAACAATTATTTGACGCTTGTACTGTGTTTTCCAGCGAATATTTAATGTTGCGATTAATTGTACTACATGACCAACTGATTGTTAACCCTGGAACAAGTTGAGACCGTGAAAAGCTGTATTTCGCGGATAAATCGTGTAGTAGGAAGATAACTTTTCAATCAAACTGATTGAAGTCTGGAAATCATAAGTAAATCTTAGTCCTTATACTTTCTTTAAAAAAACGCTGGAACCTTTGGGCAGAGATTGATATATTAATTATCGAACAAGATAGATATTATGTACATTGCAATGTTAAGGGCCGACATGTCGACCTTTAACGTCGCATTGCGATATTAAGGGTAGAGCATGTCGGTATCTTGTTCATTGCGATCGTAAGGGTCATTATGTTGGCCCTTAACGTCGCATTGCAGAAATTAAGAAAACAGGGCTATATCACCGAGCGCCTGAGATACAACACATATCACAAATCGTTAGATTTGTGCTTTAGAATATGCTAACCAGAAGACTATACTGTGAATTACAAGCGTCTGATCCGTCATTCATAATTCAGCCGTCGTCCATTAGAGAATATCCGCGTCCATAATCCAAAGACCTATTCCATATTCTATATAACAGTATTAGCACCAAATTCAAAAAGACAATCATAGTATACATAAACATAGGCTTGTTTCCTGCAAGAGAGAAGCGGTCAACAGTTTTCAATGATGCCGGCAAGACATCATGATGTTCCAAAAATATCAAATCCGTATCGCTGATCAGTATTCTTAATCCATAATATTCGTTGTAAAGTCGTCATCTAAATAATGATGTATCTTAGTCACGCTTTGATTGTGCCTGTTCATATGAGTACTATGAGGATCTTGAAGTACATGGGTTCATACGGCCCCTAGCCCCGGGTTAAGCGGAATTAGACACAAGTTACGAAACGTAACGCCATAGATCTTGCACGCTACGCTCGTATTTTGCTATCAGCATGCGATATGTGTCGCCAAATTTGAGAAACTTTGAGTGGATAAGCTTGGTGGTGTAGTCCTGTTTTATGAGTTTCTGCAACAATGTTTTGTGACGTTGATTAAAATCGTCACATTTAATACAGGATCTAGCAAATACTACTAGGCGTGATATGTATACGCCATATGCAGGTCCCACTGGAATATTACTGTCCAGAAAGGGATAGTTTACGATGTCGAAATTGTAATCGTCTCTTTTGTCATACAGTCGACGAGAGAGAAGGCCCGCTTCATTTTTATAGAGATATAGGTCCAAATACGATGTGCCTGTATAGGGTTATCTGTAGTTTCCTTCAAATCCAGTGAAGGTGGATATATATCCTTCACTGCGTCATTTATATAGCGATTATCCACAGCGAGAAGATCGTCTATATAGCGTTTGGTGAATGAGAAGGAACGGGCTTTGAATGGATCGGTTTTTGAAAGCGCCTGCATAAAGTCATATTCATAAGAGAACAGATATAGGTCAACCAATAGGGGTGCACAATTAGTACCCATTGCAATACCTATATGCTGTTGATATATTGTGTTGCCAAATTTCACATAGATATTTTTAATGAGAAATTCAAGCAAATCTATAAACAAAGAAACATCCCATGAATGATATCTCTTGTATGTAGTAGAGATAAAGAATGCTTTATGGCTTCCGACATTAAAATATTTACGATCAGTTTTCTTGAACACAGATACTATTAATAAACTTAGACGGTCAATAAGGTCCTGATGAGGGATTGTGGTATAGAGAGTCGAGAAATCACATGTGGATACATGTCTATACGGCATGTGACCTTTAGCATCTTCCGTAAGACATGTTGAGTTTTTCAATATCCACATACATTCAACGCCAGAGTTTTTAGAAAGAGTGGCGCAATACCTTTCCCAAAATGCTTTTACCTCCTGAAGGGCCCTCGTCAACAGGGTTGAAAGAAGCTTGGTGGCGCAGCTTCTAGAACCAGCTATGAATCTAGCTTTGTATGGTGATTTATGCATTTTGGGAGTCCAGTATACTTTTGGTATATCGTTATGTTTGGTTGGAAGACAAATAGCTCTTTCCTTGAGAAACGTTTTGTGATTGTTAAATCTATCTTCCAGAGTAAATGCAGTTTGAGAGTAAGTAGACGTATTTGATGACGATATGTTTACACTCAATTCTTCAACCAGCACCTGGTAATAGTAATATTTACATATGAATATTATATTATTTGGAGCTTTGTCTGCTGGGACTATGACGAATTTACTCTGGAGATTTGCTAGAACTTCTTGCGAATTGGGGCTTCTCAGTACTTGTTTTGCTTGGGGAAGGATACTTCTGTTAATATGGCGGATTGTTTGCCGTCATTTTCATCTGACGACGATACAGCTCACCAATCACCAGTGTACGAGTTGTCACAACGAAACATCTGTCAATATGGCGGATTGTTTGAACGACCTTGCTCTTGGTGAGGTCCAGCCAATCGTCGAATACTGTAGGTTCAACTTTTTCTCGCTTACACCAACCAATAACGTACTGTTCCAAAGCAGACAGGACTATCTTCTGGTCGGCCTTCAGATTTATATTTCTCGGCTAGTTCCAGTCAAACTCCTTGACAGCATTAGTGTAATTGAATATTTTGGTGGCCATAGATTTAGTATACTTATATGAAATGCAAGGAGGTTCTGTGAACTTAAAATAGTTTGGTACAGTATTGCGAATTCATGTGGCTCTGTCAGTATGTCGGCACCTCTTCCCACTTCCCTTATATGCGTTGTAATTTTTTCCTGTATATGGCGAGATTCTGCTGGTGGACGTTTCGTCCCCGAGGCCCGCCCCCGATACAGACCTTTTGGTCTTTGATATATGTTGGCATTGTGGGAAGTTGATGCTGGGTCGACATCGGGCCTTACAGACTAGCCTTTTGTGTTAAATGCAGTCATTGTCATCTGATGACGATACAGCTCACCAATCCCCAGTGTACGAGTTGTCACAGCGACACAGCTCACCAATTACCAATATACGAGTTGTCAGAGCATTTCCATCATAGCTCTCTAGATTTGTATCTAATACCGTGTATGCTGGTGCTAGGGGCCGTGTGGTCATATCATCCAAGTTGCCACATGAACAGGTACAATAAAAACGTACCTGAGATACAACACATTTCACAAATCGTTAGATTCTTGGCATGTGATTTAGAATAGGTTAACCAGAAGACTATACTGTGAAGTCATATGGCTCTTGTCATTATGTCGGCACCTCTTCCCACTTCCCTTATATGCATTGTAATTCACTCAAAGTTTCTCAAATTTGACGATACATATCGCATGTTGATAAAAAAAAAATACGAGCGTAGCATGCAAGATCTACGGTGTTACGTTTCTTAACTTGTGTCTAATTCGATTAACCCAGGGCTCAAGAACCTCATGGTGTTCATATGAACAAGCACAATTAAAGCGTCACTGAGATACATCATTCTCTAAATAACGACTTTACAAAGAAATCATATGCATTAATAATACTGATCAGCGATCAAGATGTCTTGCCGGCATCATTGGAAACTGCTGATCGTTTCTTTCTTGCAGTAGTACTGTACTCAACGAAACGATCCTCTCCTTATATAAGTTAACAACAGCAAACAGTAAACATTTCAAATACCTCAACAATATGACGGGGCCAGTCTATATTGATGGTTAGAGAAAAGTTGAATGCTGATACCAATCGGAAATTATGGGGAGTTTTAAAAAATCTTCTTAAGAACGACAAGAAGGATGTAGTTGGAGGAATTAGTATAGATGAACAACATACCACAGATAAGGGAACAATCGTTTAAACTTTTAATGACTTTTTTGTGTCTGTTGGATCAAAGCTAGCACAGGTATTCCCGAAATGCATTAGGACTTTCATGAGAAAAACTGAAGAAACGTTTCATTTTAGTGCCATTACGGAAACGGAAATGTTAAAACAACTCCAACAACTGTGTGCAGCTAAAGCGACTGGACTGGATGATATCCCGGCCAGACTGTTAAAACTTGCTGCCCCCTATATCTCATCGTCACTAACTTACATGTGTAATTTATCACTCGAGACCGGGACAGTGTCACAGGATTGGAAACTGGCGAAAGTTACGCCGGTATTTAAAGACGGCGACAAAACTAATGTTTCTAACTATAGACCAATTTCGGTTCTGCCAGTAATATCTAAGATAATGGAGAAATTTGTACATGGCCAAGTGATTTCTTACCTAAATGACGACAGTCTGTTAAACAAGTAGCAATCAGGATTTAGGGAGAAATATTCAACTGAGTCAGCCTTAGCTTATGTAAGCGACTTTATCCTTCGTTCCCTTGATAAAGGAAAACTGGTTGGTATTATTTTACTTGATCTAACTAAGGCATTTGACACTGTGGATCACTCAGTTATGATAAACAAACTGATTTCATACGGTATATCTGGAAACTGAAATGCGGTGGTCTAAATCATACTTTGAGAACAGGAAACAATCTGTGCAAATTGACGATATAATATCAGCTCAAAACACAGTTGAATATGGTGTACCTCAAGGATCAATCCTTGGGCCGCTAATGTTCTCACTGTACATCAATGATATAACAGATTCATGTAAACGTTCAAACATGTTGTATGCCGATGATACCGCTCTACTTGTGGAAGGTAAAACTGCAGCAGACATAGAATATGTGTTAAACCACGAATTGGTATGTATTAAGGAATGGTTCCAAGTTAACAAACTATCTCTGAATGTTTCGAAAACAAAAAGTATGCTATTTGGAACTCAGCCTAGATTACAAAATCATTCGTTAAAACTTAAGATTGATGATACATCCGTTGAATGTGTGTCAGAATTTAAGTACCTAGGTATGTGGTTTGGCTGCCAACTAAAATTTTGTAAGCATATAGAGAAAATATCACTTAAAATTTCGCAGAAAATTGCTGTTCTATCTCGAATTAAGAAATGGATATCGCTTGATTATAGAAAAATGCTTTTTAATGTTATTCTTTTACCAAATTTTGACTACGCCAGTAGCATCTGGTCAAACAATTTCGAGAAACATAATAACGTATTATGTAAACTTCATCGTCGGGCAGGTAAAGTTATTCTTGGCCTCCCAATGGACACTCCAACTGAAGATGTATATAAGAAACTTTGTTGGACCCCTATAGAACTGAGATGGCAACTATCACAGTGTAAATTGGCGTTTAAGGCAGATAATGGTTGGTGTCCCGTTTATCTGTCCGAAATGTTTCAGCGGACCAACACTGTGCACACTTATTATACTAGACGTTCTGCCAATAATGAATTGTATATAGAACGACAAAGAACAGAAAATGGCAAACGCAGTATCTCGTACTCCTGTGCCACCGTATTTACTCTCTTTCTGATGACTGCAAGAACTGTGATAACACTGAGGCTTTCAAGAAGAAAGCAACGTACGAGCTCTCTGTCAAACATAAAGCAGAATAATGTAAAAATGGCACGATACAGAACACCGACAACTATTATCATTTTGTTGTATATTTTTAGAATATTTATGTATTTTTATGATATATTATGTATGCTGCAATGTTGTGAGTAATGTGTCCGTTAGACACTGCCTGTGTTTATCTTAACATTGTAGACTGATGTATTTGTTTTAAGATGTATTTGTTATTTATACAGCGACTCCAGGGAGAACAGCGCCAAGGCACTGATGGATATGCTGTTAAAATATGACAAATAAATAAATAAATAAAAAATCGTGGGATGAGAGGTGGCGGAAAAACCATGAATCGTACCAAGCATCAATCCCGAAACAAACTTTATTCAACGATATAACAGATTATACCAGTTACATTTATTGTTGGGCGGGCTAGAGCCGGACTTAACCTCGAGAGACAACAACTCAATGCTATAAAAAGAAAACCTCGACCACACTTTGAAAAAGAAACCGCGAGGGCCAAGGACGTTTAGGAAGGAAGCATCGACAAATCGAAAGAGGAACTCATCTAAACGCAGTCAAAGACAATTAGTTAGAGAAAGAAAACGTCTCTCAGAGAAGCTTTTTTTAGGAAACTTCTACCAAGAGAAACAAATCCAGGAAAAATCCGTGAAACGAAATATATTTCAGTTCTGTCTTTCCTACCAGAAACCGCTAGAACTTTCAATATTCAACCTACCACCTCGTAAACGGCTATCGAAATATAAGATAGTGCACGAAGATGACAGCCCCCTCAAGAAAGATAAGAATTTTAGTCCTGAACAGAGAGAGAGAGAGAGAGAGAGAGAGAGAGAGAGAGAGAGAGAGAGAGAGAGAGAATTATGGTTTAACTTGGTTGGTTGGTCCTAAGCAGTTAATGTTTTACTGCATACCATGCAGTCCCGAATTTGATCTCTCCACACAGCGGAAATTAATTACCACGGCTACCAATAATCACCACTATCAATCTTACCTACAAACTATTCTTAAATTTGGACGCGATGATAAAAACACCCAAGTTAGCCCTCAAAGCTATATTAAAGATGTAGGTGAAATAGATGAACCCAGGTTACCCTAGTTGAACGACATGAATTCTGGTCTAATGTTTCGTGTTTGAAAGACGAGAGAGAGAGAGAGACGCACCGTTGAGCTAGTGGAAAAGTTCATGCAAGATGCTTTCCATCAATTGTGCTGAAAAATTGTGTCGTCAACATCCGAATGTATAGAACTCCGACTTCATTTAGTCTCATGTCCTAAAAAAATCGTGCTCAATGACATTACTTCAAAGTGAAACCAGGATTATTTCTAGGACAATTGGAAGCGTTGGAAGAGACAACCGCCAAATATTCGTTTACGAGAAAACAGGACAAGACAACTCCTATTAGCAGTGGGCAAGTAAGCTACGTATAGGATGACATGTGAACAACCATATTCTCGCTCGTTTAATCGTAGGTGGTATCTTCGCCGAAGATACATCCGGAGTTACCTGAAGAATCCACTTAGCATTCAACACCTCTCCCTATAGGCGTTTCGACATCGTAAACTATCCCTTTCTGGACAGTAATATTCCAGTGGGACCTGCATATGGCGTATACATATCACGCCTAGTAGCATTTGCTAGATCCTGTGTTAAATGTGACGATTTTAATCAAAGTCACAAAACATTGTTGCAGAAGCTTATAAAACAGGGCTACACCACCAAGCGCCTCCACTCAAAGTTTCTCAAATTTGGCGATACTTATTGCATGCTGATAGCAAAATACGAGCGTAGCGTGCAAGATCTATGACGTTATGTTTCGTAACTTGTGTCTAATTCCGCTTAACCCGGGGCTAGGGGCCGTATGAACCAATGTACTTCAAGATCCTCATGGTACTCATATGAACAGTCACAATGAAAGCGTGACTGAGATACATCATTCTTTTGATGACGACTTTACAACGAATATTATGGATTAAGAATACTGATCAGCGATACGGATTTGATATTTTTGGAACATCATGATGTCTTGCCGGCATCATTGAAAACTGTTGACCGCTTCTCTCTTGCAGGAAACAAGCCTATGTTTATGTATACTATGATTTTCTTTTTGAATTCGGTGCTAATATTGTTATATGGAATATGGAATGGGTCTTTGGATTATGGACGCGGATATTCTCTAATGGACGACGGCTGAATTATGAATGACGGACCAGACACTTGTAATTTATATAACCGGAGTGAGCGTTTTACAATGACCTTCCCACCTACATGTGACGTTGAAACTGTAACCTTGTCTCACTGCAGCCCCACATAAGTGAGTGTGTTAGACACATTTAATCAATTGGGAAAGAACTTTGGAAATGATATAGAAATAAATTTATTCGCGATTGGACATGGGATTCGCGTCCACAATCAGCCTCAACAATCATAACTGTGATTTGGTCAAGGAGGGAAGTGTTCGTTTGGAAAGTACTTTCAAGAGTTGTGTGGCCTAATGAGAATATCCGATTCTGATTCGACAGAGTTGGGGTGCGCCGTAACTTCGGAAATCTACATCAGCCTTATCGTTCAAGAAATTTATGCAACGGATACTATCCGTACATCGTTTTTACATACTACTCTGTGTATATTATGAAAATTGATCCAATAAGAAAACGCGGCAAATATTGGATTTTCGATATTTGGGAATAGCCCGTACAATTACGAGGAGAGAATTGAAGACTGCTAAATAATGCGGCCTATAACAATCGACAATTAGAATAAAACTATTCCTCTGTATGCGGAGATTCTGTTTCATATTTTCTCGCTATACTCTGATAGTATCTTTACCGATTGTAAAATGTAAACTGATTTGTATGTACTCGTCGCTACTTCAGTTCATGCTTTTAAACAATGTAAACTCTCAACCGAAAGAGAAATACCCCTTAACCTTCTGAGAGTACTTGAAGTTGGGAAATAAAACATTGCGAAATGTTGAAATCATTCATGTTTTTATATATGCATGTGAATGTATAAAGTTATGCATTCAATGTGATGAGAATGTTAAAAATATAATTCTCATCGTATGCACGTGACTAGCTTTTGAATGAGCGTTGAACCTACAAGATGTATTTGGTATAACAACTTTAATACGTTCCGTCACCGACAAGCGTCTTAATCAGCGAAGCAACAATGTCGGGAGAGTTTCACGTAGTGTAAAACGTATCTTGGAACACGCTGATGGCCTGTTTTATGTTGCTCCATCCAAAATGTTTTACATGTATAGCTATCAAGATTATCAGCCATTGTTTGACGAGATGTCGAATATAACATCTCTAACATTTCATGAATGAAAGACAACATTTAAAGGGCGGTGGAACATGATGCCGGAGCACAGACAAATATACTGATTGCATCATTCTAAAAACATGACAAGAAACAAAATTTATTCCTGTGATGACTTGTATCCCACCCATGCATTTATCGTAGATGCTGATGTGGAAATCTTGAATGACATGGCCATACGGCCCCTAGCACCGGCTTGAGCGGTATTAGATACAATAATTTCAGAGCGATGATGTGATGGCCCTATCAAGTCACTTGATGGAAAGCGATGAACTATGTAACCGCCAAAAACGGCGCAAAAGAGGGAATATTTATAGAATACAAGTCCTTTTTCAGATATAATACCTGTGAGGCCCGACGCCGACCAAGGTTTATCTACTCGAGACGATATAGAAAAATTATCCGAAGAAATGTCTCGTACTGTTTACTTTCTTGATGATTTGATGTTATAAGTGAAGCGTTCGCAAGAAAGTAAGGGGTTATTCACAATAATCTCACACCATAGACGTGTAGCCATACTTGTTTTAATGCAAAATATATTTCCACCAGGAAGTTTCCAGCAGCATATCTTTAAATTATCTAAATATTATTTTATTTAGAAATGTGAGAGACTCCAAACACACCAAAAACTCTGGTTTCTAATTATTTCCGTAAAACAGTTTTTTCAAAGATGCTTTTGACCGAACACCTATATCTCGCCATAGACCACTATCCCCAAACAGGTAAAAAATGTCAACTCCGAACAAAGAAACTTCCGGGAGAAGATTCGATCATTTACCAACCTAAACTATAAAGGAATACGGTAGTTACAATTTCCTTCAGTGTAAGTCCACATTTGGCTCGTGCTAACATGTCATCACGACTAAATGCAAAATTTTTGTTTTGTTACTTGTGTCGAAAACTATTGATGAGCATAGACAGGCTCTCCTGCAGTTGATTACGCCTTGTCAACTGGCGACTCTGTCCGAAATAGCTATCCGCCGAGCTATGAACACGCGGAGGAGGGTATTGTTCTCGAAATACAATTTCCCAGTAATCTTACTAATCAAGCAGATACTACCCTTAATCAATGGCACGAGAACTGGTGCTAATACTCAAGGTGAAATAGGATCGTTTATTAGCAAAGGTTATTGACGTTATTGTACCATCGATTTGTAAACCTGATTCCATCGAATATGTTGAAGAAAAAAAAAGAAGAAGAAATTGAAAAAGATGCATTACAAAGTATCCTACTGTATACCGTTCCAGAAAGATTGATCGAAAAAGCGCTGGGTTTATGGACATTCATAAAAACTAATGGCGATAAAATTTTACAGTGGATGAAGAATGGCATGCCTGTATACGAAGGTAAATCAACTGATCAATCGCATGTCGTGGACTTGACAAGAGACGCAATGCTTTCCAGAGAAGTGATGAATTCTATATTACAGACTTCACGAGCTATACACAATCCTAGTGGTTTGATATCTAAGGGAGAACGACGTCATTTAATGCGTGAATAAAATGGGAATACAGCTCAACATCGAGAGGGTTCTATATACGCCAAAGGAACATCGTCAAAATCACCGGGAAAACGGGCAGCGAGAAAAAAAAGGGCTTTCATTCCGATTGATAACTTGAAATGTATGTACTCGTTATGTTTAATTTTGTGACGAAAATAAACCAAAAATGTTTGGTTCTCCTACGTGTATAACCGTAACCATTATTTATGGTTACATCTATATCATTGCAAGTATATTAGTGATAGAAGTACATTTGTTATAAAGAAATGTTAATATTAGATAGAATAAATAAAGAAATAAATATCTTACCGATTGAATTACGTTCTCTGTCATACTCCACTAATACCATATAATTTGAAGATAGTAACAAACCGAAATATAACACCCTAACTGACTCTGTTGAAATATTACAGACATCAGCGGCAAGTCATATATTTATTTGTTTGTTTGTTTTTTTGTTTGTTTTTCATTCTTTTCTGATGAGTTTTTTCTTTCCGAACGTGCACGTTTGTTTTTTCAACAAAATATACAGTTGGAAAAGATACAATTCATTCGTATGTTAAAATGCGCAATTTTAACATTCTATAAAATTTTTAAAAAAAGTTCAATAGCCAAGAAGTTAAGATAATTTTAAATATGATAACTTTTTAGAAGAAGTTAACAATACCTTCATCATTAACCAAAGTAACATTCAAATAACTACATTCTTGCTGGAATAATAATAATTAAATACCTAGCATAATAGGTATGAGGACTCAATTTATTTGTATGACAGATCCAGGAGAGAAATATTGCAAAATTTATGCTTGCTCTTGTGGATCGCTCCTCAAAAAACTGTCTCTGTACATCTGGTGTGTGAAGTTTGTCTTCACAACATATATGGCAATCCCCTTAGCTGTCATCATTTACTTTTCGTGTTCTTTCTCCATGTACACCAAGCTGTACATTTCGGGTTTTAAGCCCACAGATTCTCTGACAGGCACATTCATCCTTCATTTTGGTAAGAACTTTAACATTTGTATTGATATACATTGGATCATGCTTTGAATTGCTCGTGCCCAACGGACCTCTATCGTTGAGTGCCCAACGGATCTCTATCGTTGAGCATGATTTCAAAGCGCAAACTATCCGTGTCAGTCAGCAGCAACGGCCTGTACTTGGCCTTGATATAGTATTTGCAGCCATACATTACCATCCAAAATGGAAAACCCTACGTATGTGGGTTTGATCAAAGTCGACCTTTCTGTTTTCAAATGTATAACTGTCAAATCATGTGAATAAATTTTGGAGTGAAAGTGTGGCTTGGTTGTTTCTTAGTAATGACGATCCGAAAGTCAATATGAATTTTACCAACCCCTCTTTTGCTAAATTGTCCGTTAATGTTTGTAGGGAAGCGTTGAGGAATTGAAGGGAGTCAACGAATCGCAAATTCCGGAAGAAAAAAATATATGTATTTCTCCATGGTGTTTGGGATACATGTGAGTTTCTTGCCTTTGAATTTTCACAGCGCTTTGGTGACGGGAATAAAATACTTTCGATTTTATTTCTCACTAGCAGTGGATCTGAATTTACATTTCGGTCAGATATTATGCGCGGGATCTCTATACTTTCCGGATAGACGACAATGGTCGAGATCAGCCCCTGAAGCATTGTCACAGATATGACAAGCGATCGCTGTATGAAACTTTTTTCCTCTGCTTGTGAGATATTCATTGGTTATTGCTTCTTCAAAATGTCACCCATTTCTTTCTCACTTTCTCATTTTCAACAGCTACATCACCGTACTTAATCGCTGAGGGGTTAGGTTGACACGAATTGATTTTACGGCCTAAACACTCGAAGTCGGCATAAATAATAAAGGGAACAACCTTTTTTTTGATTCGTACCCAGAGATCTTCCGTTTTGTCCGAGAACGTAGTTTTTATGGACTGTGAGGGGAAAGGAAAGAGATATAGTCATTCAATAAATCTTGGCGAAGAATCTTTATAAACAGTAATTACAATAGAAATATGTACCATGGTGATTTGAACGTTAGGTCAATAAGCGATCCATGTCACGGACGAGACAATAATGTCTCTTCTCCCCCTGAGTAATTAAAAGTAAGTTGACATGCTCTTCAAACCTAAGTTCTATGATGTCAATGGGAAATGTCCTTTGTCATAACCGGAAACATTGACCGAAATGCTATTCAAATATTCTAATTTTGGGACTTGATACAGGGGTAGAGGAAACTCTAAGCCACTGAGATTCAACTGATGTTCGAGCGGCGTATAATGACTCGTTTTGTTGCAGGGATAGCTTTACGATCCAAACTGCTAGCCCTGTTACCTCGAAATAAATCGTACATGCCAGGAGATTGCTCCAAACCGGTTTTGGCCAGCAGCTTGAACTGGCATGCTCCGTTGCATGCTCTGAGATCGCCAGACTGGGTTGAGATTTAGAGCGAACAAGACGCTTATATAGAATTCGGGCTGGAATGGAGGGAAGATTTTAATGGGGGATATTTTAGGCCTATATCGCAGTAGGTGTTGCTAGCCTAGGCACACATCACTACTACATCTGGCGTCAGAATATAAAATTAATATTGATACGGTTGAGAATTTACGCCTTTGAACCAGACTGTGATAAATTCCCGGTAGACAAACGCGGTGTGGAAGTCGGCCATTTGTCCTCTCACTTCGCGTTCCCCACCTTCCCTGTTTTCTTGGCCGGCTTTGCACAGGTGTATGTATACTTGTTTTACCGGGAGTCGGTCATCCTGATATTGGGCTATTCTGGTCGCGATAATTTTGTATAAATCCTTTCACGGCTGGGAGGCTGTGTATTGTGTTAGACAGGTTTTCTTGTCTCGGCTGATAGGCTACGCGATGTTGAAGTTTGACTGTATGATCACATCGGTCTGTGTGATATACATGTAGGGGTCGGTTAGCCGTTTCCCCCGTCTTTCGTTACGAAACTAGTCGTGTGTTCAGTTCAGTCCACGCTATCAAATATTTTTCTGGTATATAGCCGGCTGAGCTAGCCAACATTTCTCGTAAACAGTGTATCGTTCGTATGCATTCAATAAACTTCGTGTCGCTGTATATACAGTACCCGTATTATTAACCTGTGATAGGCACACTGGGATGTTTCTTTGTTTATAGAGTTGCTTGAATTTCTCATTAAAAATATCTATGTGAAATTTGGCAACACAATATATCAGCAGCATATAGGTATTCCAATGGGTACTAATTGTGCACCCCTGTTGGCCGACCTGTATCTGTTCTCTTATGAATATGACTATATGCAGGCGCTTTCAAAAACCGATCCATTCAAAGCCCGTTCCTTCTCATTCACCAAACGCTATATAGACGATCTTCTCGCTGTGGATAATCGCTATATAAATGACGCAGTGAAGGATATATATCCACCTTCACTGGATTTGAAGGAAACTACAGATAGCCCTACAGGCACATCTTATTTAGATCTCTATCTCTATAAAAATGAAGCGGGCATTCTCTCTCGTCGACTTTATGACAAAAGAGATGATTACAATTTCGACATCGCAAACTATCCCTTTCTGGATAGTAATATTCCAGTGGGACCTGCATATGGCGTATACATATCTCGCTTAGTAGCATTTGCTAGATCCTGTGTTAAATGTGATGATTTTAATCAACGTCACAAAACATTGTTGCAGAAACTTATAAAACAGGGTATTCCACCAAGCGCCTCCACTCAAAGTTTCTCAAATTTGGCGATACATATCGCATGCTGATAGCAAAATACGAGCGTAGCGTGCAAGATCTATGGCGCTACGTTTCGTAACTTGTGTCTAATTCCGCTTAACCCGGGGCTAGGGGCCGTATGAACCCATGTACTTCAAGATCCTCATGGTACTCATATGAACAGTCACAATCAAAGCGTGACTGAGGTACATCATTTTTAGATGACGACTCTATAACGAATATTATGGATTAAGAATACTGATCAGCGATACGGATTTGATATTTTGGAACATCATGATGTCTTGCCGGCATCATTGAAAACTGTTGACCGCTTCTCTCTTGCAGGAAACAAGCCTATGTTTATGTATACTTTTGTCTTTTTGAATTTGGTGCTAATACTGTTATATGGAAATGGAATAGGTCTTTGGATTATGGACGCGGATATTCTCTAATGGACGACGGCTGGATTATGAATGACGGACTAGACGCTTGTAATTATAGTACGGCCAATGCGGTATAATTTAGCACTGTCAACAGTATATATATAGATCTGTGTAATGGGGCAATTAATCGCTCGTCTCTTTGAGGGACTCGAAGTGTTCATTTCGGCCCGTACTATTAAATATATTCCTGGTATTTAGCCAGTTGAACTAGTCAACAGTTCTTGGGAATAGTGGATTTACTCTATTCATTTATTGCAATTGGTGTCGTCGTATATACAGCATTATTGTCCTGTGATAAACGCGAAGTGTTATTAGTAGTGGCATTTTGGCCGTTCGTGGTCAATAGATTGGTAAAAACCGGACAAATTGACTAATATGGAATAATTTGAGCCTGGTAGGGTTATACAATTTTCAAATATTTTTACTGGGTTATCATATAGAGCTTGTATATTGGGGAGATTAAAATTTTTATGGAAGTTTTTGCCCATTGTCACTCCGGGTGTTACTGTGTGGTGTTGTCTATGTGTTTCTGTACGATTGAATTGTATTGTTTCAGAGATTGACTTTTGTGTGAGATTTCTGCTATGTGTCAGTATTTATGGGTCTTTTGATTGGGATTGAAGATTTTGTCGACATTTATGAGAAATCTGTAGTTGGAATACAATTGGGCGTTGAAATACAATAGTAAATGCTCAGATTGCTCGCGGGTCAATGTGACTTTGTCTTCTGCTAACTTTTTCCCGTCCTGATAAAAGCGAAACCCGTTTTTTCTGTTTCAAGATATATATATATACATTTTTTGAACGGTTTGTCGGCTGTCAACTGGTCGGCTAAATAATATATATATATTGCCTACATTTTGGTTGTCCAATACATGATTCTGATTGCTCAGTTGACAGCTTGGGGCATTATCAGTCATGCGAGCCACATTCATGGCGATACCATGGTGTTGTCGCTGCCATATACTATAGTATTCATGGCGAAGCCATGGTGTTGTCACTGCGACAATAGTAATCCGACTCCCTTCAATCCTTTTGAATTGAGTTAATAATTTATATGTCCTGTCTGTTTTCTTCCTTCTCTTGGATCAGTTTAGGAAATTAAGCTATGAAATTTAATTGAATGGGAACTTGCCTATGTTCATCCTTGAGGGGTCTGAATGATAGACTGAAGGTTGTTCATGATGTTGAGCGAGTGGGTTAAAATTTTGATGCAGTTTACCATCTCGAGACGGGCTATTTCCTGTTTGTATTTCAACTCGGAGTTATTGACTCCTCGATGTGGTCGAGTTTAAAATCTAGTTTGTATTCTGTGTTGTATTCCTCCAGGCACGGAAAACTGTGTTAATTTAAGCACAGGTGGCCTGACTTTGTTTTCCGGGCACAGTTGATAATTGATTTTTTTCCCCCCCCAGACCCACCCTGGGTTTCTTTAGTGCCCTATTCATAATTAGTTGTAAATTGAAATAGTGCAAGATTAATAGAGAAGTTGCAACAGCGTGTTGACTGTGTGGTAACGCGTGTTGCACTTGTTCTAGAGATGGGTCTTGTTCTTTTTCTTTTTTCCTAATGGATATGGCTGATTAGGCACAATTGATTTGGTTCATAAAAGTGTTTCGTCAGTTTGAACTCGAATCTGCACATGTTTAAATATTTGTTTTCATTCACTGAATGTGAGTAGTTGACATTGCGTTTCATTTTTCGTGTCCAATTTGGTGTTCCCTAGGGGACATAACGAGGTACACGGTCTTCTGCTTTAATGAGTTTCTGGAGTGGAAACTGAGTGTGAGGAGTTGACACTGCTATTTATTTTGGTGTAAGATTTGTTGTTTTGTAGTGGACATACCAATGTGGGCTGTCTTTCAGTTGCTTTAGTGAGTTTCTAGAAGGAAACTCACTGAAAGTCTGATATATTTGAATTTATTTGACTAGATTTTGATTGGGTATTCCTTATTTTTTTGGACTTGTTTGCGTATACCGTATATCGTTCCACTTTTGTTAACATGGCAGATTTAGGGCCCATTGATGTGTCAGTGGCTACAGAGGAAGCACTGCAAAAATTGAAAGGGGTGGGGAGTAGTCGAAGTGCACGTGTGGTAGCCTTGCAGGAAGAGGGCAGGTTGGTTAATTTTAAGCATTTTATGCAGGCGACTCAGTTTAGTGCCGGGCATATAGCCGATCTAGTGCTAGAGGGGCAGATTATAGGTTTAGACTTGTCGGGAAGTCCGGAATACATTAATGCTTTGGTTGACCGTCGTTTTGAAGAAATCATTGGATTATGGAAAGTTGGAATAACGGGCCATGTAGATGCATTGGATGTAGAAATGGACCAGTTGCATGATAATATCAAGGAATATGAGCTTCATTTGGGACAATTGGATGAAAAGATAGATAATTATGGACGCCAATTGACCCAAGTGGAAACTAAAGTAGGACAAGTGGATGTTAAAGTTGAACAACTAGGTCAACAAATAGGTCAAGTTGATGGTAAGGTGAAGCAAGTTGATGATAACGTGGAGCAAGTTGATGGTAAGGTGAAGCAAGTTGATGGTAAGGTGAAGCAAGTTGATGATAAGGTGAAGCAAGTTGATGATAAGGTAAAGCAAGTTGATGAGAAGATGGAACAAGTAGGTTTAGATATGAGGACTGTTGTTGCATTGCTTAGTGCTCCAAGCAGGGAAGGCTCAGAGATTTCATCACATACGACGTCTGAACAGACAACGGGGGATGCTGGTCAGGCGAACCCAACTCATGTTGTTGTAAATAATAGACCTGAAGAATTGACTGAGGGTGGGGGAGAGACTGCAAATCAATTAAATGCAGCCCCTGTTCATCAAAATGAACCACATGTTCAAGTGAATGCATCAGCTACACTTCCCGACCCCCCATGCCCACTAGATCTAAATGGAACAGGACTGGACGCTGGTCTGGCGTTTCCAGACGACACTAGGGATGTAGATAATGTATTCAATCAGTTACCACCCAGTGGCCACACTTCAGCTCCGAACTTCCAAGGCCCAGTAAATCGGAATGAGTTGTTTTTAGACAATGCTATGGTAGGGAAACAATATCTTCAAGGGGATATAGATAATGGGAATCTGGCCGATGTGTCCGCTACTGACACCGAGGGTGAGGTTGAGGCCTCTCCTAGTAAATGTAGCGAATGCTCGTCCAGATCGAGATCAACCGAACGACATGTATCCCGAGAACGCTACCGTAGTCAAAGTCCCCGGCTTCCCAAGACTTTAGTGTTTTCAGGGACCAGAGGGGACTGGGTTCCATTTAGGGTTAAATTTAAGTTGGAAGCTGAAAGTAGAAAGTGGGACAAAGACCAGTGTCTTAAGAAATTGACGGACTGTATTCATGGCGATGCCATGGTGTTTTACTGCTATCAATCAGAGGCAGTCAAAACCTCGTTTGATATGCTCCTCAAAGCAATGGAATGCCATTATGATAGTAGGGAACCTCCATGTGTAGTGAGGCAGCGGTTGCAGGCGGAAGTGCAGGGTTCCGAGGATACTTTAGAGGAGTTTGCTTTTAGATGCGCAAGGTTGGCAAGGGACGGGTATCCGAATGCACCGGAAAAGATTATTGAGTCAGTAGCGGTGGAACATTTTCTCAGGGGATGCAGGGAAATACAGGCTGTGAGGTTTGCTATGGAAAAGAGCCCCACCACAATCTCGGAAGCCTTGAGTTATGTGAACTCCTCACGATATAATCTGAGAGACTTGAGTTTTCAGACGGTTACATGTAGGACTGTTAATGTTGATTCAGTGGGGGAGGCTTTTCCTGATGCTTGTAAGGCAGAAGGGGAAGGGATAAATAAGAGGTCCCCTCGCCGTCGGTCATCGCGACCCTTCCGTCCACCACGACTCTGTTACTCGTGCCGTAAACCCGGTCACATAAGCCGTTTTTGCCCTGTTAGACGTGGTTTAGATGGATGGGCTGAATTAGCAACTGCAAATGACGGGGTGGGGTCGTCCACGGGAGACGAGGCAGGTGTTACTGAACTTACTGCAGCAGTCAGAGATGTTACTCTGTCTCGTTCCCAGGGGTGGGCGATGTCCATTCCAGTTAAGGTTGGGTCTGTGCCGGTGACTGCTGTGGTAGACACGGCCGCCCAAGTCACCGTCATGAGTGAACATCTATTTGCTAGGTTGGGTCTTCAGGGGTTGTCGTCTTCGCCTATTCGGTTGACTGGTGCATTTCGAGGAATGACCAGTATGGGAATGCTAGTTCGGCATGTCCCGTTATCCATCTCCGATTTTCACTGTACTGGAAATATAGTGGTGGCACCCTTGGTTGACGACCTGTTGCTAGGCTTCGATTTCCTATCAGCCTATGGATGTGTTGTAGATTTTAGGGATAAAACCTTGGTTATTGGAGACACCAAGATTTTTGCAGTTTGAATTTTTATGGAATGGTGACTTGTTCAATGTGGGCTCCATTTCGCTCTGCCAGTAACTGATAAATGGTGAAGTTAGTTGATGGGCCATTGGTGACGCATTTTGTGTATGCGTCTGAAGAGATGTAGTATAGTGTCAGCTCGGTGGAGATATATGGATGTGTACCATCACGTGTATGCAGTGATGGATATATTGTATTTGGTTTTGATTTTCTATGTGAAATTATCCTATTTGGGGGTTGATTTGGTTTTGTTGTACAGGATGTTTTTTGAGGTATTGTCGAATTGAGGACAAAAAGAATATATAAAATTCTAGACCCAAACCGTTGTTAATGTGTTGTGTAATGTAATGTGTATTTTGGAACTATTGTTCTAGAATTATGATGTGTGTTGGAGAACCCTCGTGTGTGTTCGGGAGTTGGATGTTCGGAAATTTTGATGTGTGCTGCGGCGTTATACGTGTAGTGTGTTATGGGAGCATTTGGTGCGTTATGGTGAACTAGGTGTGTTTAAGTAATCTTTGTGAGGGAACCGGGTGCTGGATGCCTGGGTTCGATGGTTGTTGTGTGATTCGAGAATTTCTGTGTGTGAAGATTCTGTGTGGTAGATATACGCGTCATTCACGTTTTTATGTGACTTCTGTTTGAGATTGTGTAGCTGTGTTTTTTGTGGGGTTTTCTGTGTGTGTTAAGCTATGTGGCACGTTCATGGAAGTTTATGTGGTGAAGTTAATATATGGAGTGACATGGAGAAGATATAGCATGGGAATATGCGGTGCGGTGCGGTTGGCCATGTCGGAGACCCGGGATTGGGGAAGTGCGGCCGGCTCCCCACCCTGTCTTCGTCATGGAACACTTTTGGGAGTTTTCTCTGAACCGTCATACAGTACGTGTTATGATTTATTGTGAATCCGGTGGGGCAGGATAGCTACCACTCGGGGGATTGAATACATACGTTATTATTCGATTATAGTCTCAACCCTGTCTTAGTTATGAGCTCAACGATTTTGTGAGTGTGAGCTTGATATCTGTGGAGGTGTAGCAGTTATGGTTATGTGTTTCCTCTGCAAACATTCTCTCTGGTGGGTAGCCGTTTGCGGGAGTGTGTGTACATTGGGATCAGTGGCGTGTAGTGCGCGCACACGTTTCTGACTCTTCGTGCGTACGCCCTGGAAGGGCCCTTCCACTCGAAATTGTTGGCTGCTGACGAAGGCGAGCCTTGAAATTATTAGGGGAGGGAGAATGGGGAGTTCAATATATAGTCTGGACAGCCAGTAGTTTAGAGGCTTGTTACAGTAGTGGATTTTATGACGGACTGGTGCTTATTGCGGCCATGTAGCTGGTAGGCTGGCCTGCCAATTTATAGTCTAGATACCAGCCCTGGTTTGGATAATGTTCTCGTATTTATTGCGGCCATGTAGCTGGTAGGCTGGCCTGCAGAGTATATTTTTAAGAATTAAAGTGAGCAGTCCCATGCGGCCGATTGTATTTATTTGGGCCGTAAAGCTGGTAGGCTGGCCCGCCGATTATATTTTTGAGAAATAAAGTGATCGGTCCCATGAGACTGACCATTTGAACGAGATTTTTAGTGGGTTTGGGTGTAATTATAGACAGTCTGGTAATAAGACTGCATTAGTGGGATGGATTACCATTTTATTGAAGTTGGGTATTTTTAGGCAGTGTACTTTTGTACACTGCATGTTACGGATTTTGACACATGTGATATAACATGGAGAATTCACGTCTTTGTCTCGCGTTTTAGTAATTATTGGCAGCGCTAGAACAGCGGTTGCCTGCGATGGGAAGGGTTCTATCTAGGCGAAGTAAGACCTTCGCCAAAAAGAAAACGGGGAGGGGTGTTGCAGGGATAGCTTTACGATCCAAACTGCTAGCCCTGTTACCTCGAAATAAATCGTACATGCCAGGAGATTGCTCCAAACCGGTTTTGGCCAGCAGCTTGAACTGGCATGCTCCGTTGCATGCTCTGAGATCGCCAGACTGGGTTGAGATTTAGAGCGAACAAGACGCTTATTATATTATATATAGAATTCGGGTTGGAATGGAGGGAAGATTTTAATGGGGGATATTTTAGGCCTATATCGCAGTAGGTGTTGCTAGCCTAGGCACACATCACTACTACAGTTTTATCGTTTTATCTAAAGGATGGACGTGGGCTAGCACTGTCCATACAACATATTTTTGTCTTCATTTTTAATGTTCATAATAGCTCTTTTCTACGCTTAAGCTTTAGGCAGTGTCATGTGACTGCTACCAAATAATGGCTGGTACTCGGCCATGTTCACCTGTACCCCTGTCACCTTACCCCACTTTCTTACCGTTCATACGTCTTCATCAAGTTTTCGGATAGCATCCGCAACCTGTTGTTCAACCTGGGCTATGTTTGTGCTGGGAATAGTGATATCTAAACAATGGCTCAGCAAATGTCACTTCACCATCCGCAGTTCAGGAGACACGCTCAAATGTAAAGTAAGAAACCAGTTAACGCCTTTTGTCTCTTCCATCTGATTAGATAGTAGATCTGCAATTGCAGTTTCATTGTCGGAGAGAAATTTCATATGATCGACGTTATTAGAGGGAGATGGGAGAAATTCGTGAATTTGGAATTACAACACAAATAAGGGAAGAGGAAAGAGGTGCCAACATACTGACAGAGCCACATGACTTCACAGTATAGTCTTCCGGTTAACCTATTCTACAGCACATACCAAAAATCTAACGATTCGTGATATGTGTTGTATCTCAGGTACGCTTTTATTGTACCTGTTCATGTGGCAACTTGGATGATATGACCACACGGCCCCTAGCACCGGCATAAGCGGGATTGTATACAAATCTAGAGAGCTATGATGGAAGTACTCTGACAACTCGTATATTTGTAACTGGTGAGCTGTTTCGCTGTGACAACTCGTACACTGCGGATTGGTGAGCTGTATCGTCGTCAGATGAAAATGACGGCATTTAACACAAAAGACTAGTCTGTAAGGCCCGATGTCGACCCAGCATCAACTTCCCACAAATGCCAACATATATCAAAGACCAAAAGGTCTGTACCGGGGGCGGGCCTCGGGGACGAAACGTCCACCAGCAGAATCTCGCCATATACAGGTAAAAATTACAACACATATAAGGGAAGTGGGAAGAGATGCCGACATACTGACAGAGCCACATGACTTCACAGTATAGTCTTTCGGTTAACCTATTCTAAAGCACATACCACGAATCTAACGGTTCGTGATATATGTTGTATCTCAGGTACGCTTTTATTGTACCTGTCCATGTGGCAACTTGGACGATATGACCAAACATAGCACCGGCATAAGCGGTATTAGATACAACTCTAGAGAGCTATGATGGAAATGCTCTGACAACTTGTATATTGGTAATTGGTTAGCTGTTTCGTTGTGACAACTCGTACACTGGTGATTGGTGAGCTGTATCGTCGTCAGATGAAAATGACGGCAAACAATCCGTCATATTAACAGAAGTACCCTTCCCCAAGCAAACAAGTACTGAGAAGCCCCAATCCGCAAAAAGTTCTAGCAAATCTCCAGAGTAAATTCGTCATAGTCTCAGCAGACAAAGCTCCAAATAATATAATATTCATATGTAAATATTACTATTACCAGGTGCTGGTTGACGAATTGAGTGTAGGCATACCGTCATCAAATACGTCTACTTATTCTCAAATTGCATCTACTCTGGAAGATTTATTTAACAATCACAAAACGTTTCTCATTGGAAAAGATATTTGTCTTCCAACCAAACATAACGATATACCAAAAGTATACTGGACTCCCAAAATGAATCAATCATCATACAAAGCTAGATTCATAGCTGGTTCTAGAAGCTGCACCACCAAGCTTCTTTCAACCCTGTTGACGAGGGCCCTTCAGGAGGTAAAAGCATTTTGGGAAAGGTATTGCGCCACTATTTCTAAAAACTCTGGCGTTGAATGTATGTGGATATTGAAAAACTCAAAATGTCTTACGGAAAAACTTGATACTAAAGGTCACATACCGTACAGACATGTATCCAAATGGGATTTCTCGAATCTCTATACTACAATCCCTCATCAGGACCTTATTGACCGTCTAAGTTCATTAACAGTATCTGTGTTCAAGAAAACTGATCGTAGATATATTAATGTCAGAAGCCATAAAGCATTCTTTAGCTCTACTACATACAAGAGATATCATTCGTGGGATGTTTCTTTGATTATAGAGTTGCTTGAATTTCTCATTAAAAATATCTATGTGAAATTTGGCAACACAATATATCAACAGCATATAGGTATTCCAATGGGTACTAATTGTGCACCCCTGATGGCTGACCTATATCTGTTCTCTTATGAATATGACTATATGCAGGCGCTTTCAAATTACAAGCATCTGGTCCGTCATTCATAATTCAGCCGTCGTCCATTAGAGAATATCCGCGTCCATAATCCAAAGACCTATTCCATATTCCATATAACAGTATTAGCACCAAATTCAAAAAGTCAATCATAGTATACAAAAACATACGCTTGTTTCCTGCAAGAGAGAAGCGGTCAACAGTTTTCAATGATGCCGGCAAGACATCATGATGTTCCAAAAATATCGAATCCGTATCGCTGATCAGTATTCTTAATCCATAATATTTGTTGTAAAGTCGTCATCTAAAGAATGATGTATCTCAGTCACGGTTTGATTGTGAATGTTCATATGAGTACCATGAGGATCTTGAAGTACATGGGTTCATACGGCCCCTAGCCCCGGGTTAAGCGGAATTAGACACAAGTTACGAAACGTAACGCCATAGATCTTGCACGCTACGCTCGTATTTTGCTATCAGCATGCGATATGCATCGCCAAATTTGAGAAACTTTGAGTGGAGGCGCTTGGTGGTGTAGCCCTGTTTTATAAGTTTCTGCAACAATGTTTTGTGACGTTGATCAAAATCGTCACATTTAACACAGGATCTAGCAAATACTACTAGGCGAGATATGTATACGCCTTATGCAGGTCCCACTGGAATATTACTGTCCAAAAAGGGATAGTTTACGATGTCGAAATTGTAATCATATCTTATGTCATGCAGTCGACGAGAGAGAAGGCCCGCTTCATTTTATAGAGATATAGGTCTAACTATGGTGTGCCTGTAGGGCTATCTGTAGTTTCCTTCAAATCCAGTGAAGGTGGATATATATCCTTCACGGCGTCATTTATACGCCGATTCCTGTAGGCTTTGACATTGGTGTGGAATTACTATACGGATAAAATGTACGTAGCACCCTGTATGTGCTTTAGAATAGGTTAACCAGAAGACTATAGTGTGAGGTCATGTGACTCTATCAGTATGTCGGTACCACTTCCCACTTCCGTTATATGCGTTGTAAAGAACACCTGCTTGACAAGGGAACAATGAGGGCAGGTGTCTAATAGAATCATTAAAAATCACTGGAGCGAGACGATAGAGGCCATACATAAAAAACATAAATGCTAATTCCCATTAAAGTTTAAAAAGACAAATATACAATGTCCGGCTCTATAGAAGAACAAAGATGGACGTGTTTCGAAAATGGCCAAAGGAATAACTGAGTGGCTGGGGTATAAAGAAGATTGTTGTCTTATAGAATTATAGTTTATTAGAAATCAGCAGAGCGACCAATTGTGGATCATATATCCTCTTACAAAGATCGGCATTAAACAGAATGACATGATAATTGGAACAGGGCAAAAAAGCCATGTATATTTATTTTCAAGAGACTAAGTGGTGTTAAGTGTTCACAAGAACGAAGGAACAAAGGTGGGTTACAAGTACAAAGGAGGGTTAAACATTCACGAGGTTAGAAGGTCGAATGACGTCACTGATCCCTGATCTTTCTTCACATTTCACATCTGGGATGTGGCGTTCGTTCTTCCACTACTAATCTATTCATTACACAAGTCACCAGTGGCGTATTTCAAATACCACATATGGTGTATTTCATATACATCAGAGTTCACGTCCTCTCTTTGACAATAGAGGTCATGGCTAATCTAGCAAGCGTCTTCTCTCAAAGTTTCTCATATTTGATGATAAATTCCAGACATCGATCGCAATATTAGATCGAAGAATGCAGGGCCTCGTAGCGTGTGTCAAACTCATCTTTGCGCTCACCCATCAAGCTATAGGCCTACAGGGGGGATAATTCTTCATAAGCCGGTTTTGCATCCCATCAGACCACTATGTGATGTTCTATTTGGTTCTAATACTGTTGTGTCAGAATAGTCTTTCTATTGTGAACGTGAAAATTCTTTATGGACGCAGGCTGGGTACTACAAGTCGGTTCTGTCATCCATGACAACAATCACCTGGCCATACAGGACTGGCGCTCTATCCGACACAGCTGCATCGTCTCAGTCGGCTTGAGACAAAGCGTGACTGAGATACATCATCCTCTAGATAACGACTTTAAAACGAAAATCATATGGATTAACAATACCGATCAGCGATACGGATTTAATATTTCTGGAACATCATGATCTTGCTGGCATCATTGAAAATTGTTGACCGCTTCTCTCTTGCAGGAAACTAGCCTAGTTTTTGTATACTATGATTTGTCCTTTCAATTTGGTGCTAATGCTGACATAGAATACTTTATTACGTAAAACATTTACCATATAGGGTTAAGAACGCATACATACATAACTCATTAAATAACATCCACACATGTACCAATCACACATACACATTCATACCTTACAGATGTACATGTGCACAGCCTCACACTCAATATTTACATACCATTGCCGTTATCCTTAACATTGGCATGGAAATACTCGGGGGTATACCCTAACCCGAGAAACAGTCATACACAAAGTGTGCAAGACTGTTAGTGGCTAACCTATTTCCACATGACATAAGCCGAACAAATAAATCATCTCGACTATTGTTAACATCAATGATATTAGATATTTCTGACATAAATTTCTTCCTACGGTCAGTGTATTTACAGCATGACAGAAGAAAGTGTTTTTCGTCTTCTACTACATCACACGCATCACATAGTCTATCACATGTGGGTGTTTTTGGCTTGGTGTACCTCCCCATCTCAATTTGCAGTCTGTGTGCACTGATACGCAGTCTAATAAGTGCTGTTCTATGTTTTTTATTATTAATTGCCAAAAGATTTTCTTCTGTACTGAAACTATCTTTTATGGATCTGTAAGTTTCAAGTTTGGTAGACGCATTAATTTCTGTCTTCCAATGGGTCTCATATGTAACAGCTGAGATTGTATAAAACGAGTTGAGGCCTTTGGTTTAGAGCAGCCAAGATTTTTCCAGATGTGATAGGAATTGGTATTTTTTAATATACATTTTATATAGCTAACCCAATTTGGAGAATTGTTAACTCTACTTTCCTCAACCTGCTCCAAAAAAGCCTTATATACTAATGAGGAATGATCCGAATCAAATATATGGAATAAAAACCGAATGCTGCCGGTAATGGCAGGTACATGAATTGGTGCTCTACCGAGCTCCCCTCTAACTGCATTATTAACAGCTCTTGGGTTTACACCTAGTACACTTTTGCAAAATTTCAGATGTATACGTTCCACATCATTAACTGTACTTAACAGCTTACCAATATCGGCCGACTCTTTAAGATAGCCAGTCCATACTTCGGATCCATATGTTAAAATAGGCATAATGGTGGAATCAAAAACCTTACAGGCCAAAATTGGTTTGATATCACCAATACTAATTGCATGTTTAATGGCAAACAAGGCCTTATTTGCTCTAGCAGCCAAATTGGACAGTGATTTGTTAAATTTTCCGTTACTATGGAAAACGAGGCCTAAATATTTGTACGAGTTGCAGCATTCTATTGGCTGATACCCTATATGGAAGGACTCTTTACTTTTTTGGTTTTGTCCAAAGACCATTACTTTCGTCTTGCTAATATTTATTGACATACCCCATCTTTGGGTATACTCATTGAGTATATTAAGTTTTGCTTGCAGATCAGTTTTACTCAGGGAGACCAGCACAATGTCATCAGCATAAGCCAAACTGCTTACTGGCAAGTCCCACAGCATAGGGGGATTCTTGCAGCAATCCAGCTCCTTTAACAGATCATTAATAAACAAATTAAATAATATGGGACTCAAAACGCTGCCCTGGTGTACTCCGCGTGTGATAGGAAATGTTTCCCCTACACCAGCTTTGGATTTCACACAAGACGTACTGAGATGATACATGCTTTTAATTACTTTGTATATACTACCTTTGAAGCCTGCATGCAACAGTTTAAGGAAGAGAGCATGATGTCCAACTGTGTCAAACGCTTTGCGAAAGTCAATAAAACAAGTAAACAGTTTACTTTTCTGTTTGGTGTATTTATCAATCAGAGTTTTGATTGTGAACATATGGTCTGCGGTTCTGCAGCCTTTTCTAAAACCAATCTGTGACTTAGACAGGATATGATGTTCTATATGGCTAACCAGCCTCGTGTTCAGTATCTGTGTGAACAGTTTACCGAGACAACTTGTAAGTGTAATATCCCTATAATTGTTGGGATCAATTGGGTTGCCGTTCTTATGTATTGGTACAATAAGCCCAGTTGCCCAGCTTTCAGGAAAATTACCAGTTTGCAGGATGGCATTAAATAGATCCAGCATGATATCAGTTAGATAGGGAGTAGCTGCTTTAATCATTTCATTTATGATTCCATCAATGTCACTAGATTTATTATTTTTGAGATGACTAATAGCCTCTTGCAGTTCTTTTTCAGTAATTTATATATCTAGATCTGTAGGGACAGACTCCTGCTCCATCATTTTTAGTGCTGCAGCTATTTCCTGTTTACGAGTGTCGTATTATCAGTGTCCTCTTGATGTAACACTCTGAAATGATTCGTCCAGCTGTTAATATCAATACGTTCTGAGTGATCACTGTTTGAGCTTTCAGATTTAAGTTTTTTAATCATATCCCATGCTACAGAGGAGTCCCTTTCACCAAGTTGGTCTAATTCACTCAAAAGCTTTCTTCTATACTGATTTCTTTTATACTTAACTTTGTTCTTATATTCTTTCTGTTTACTGTAAAATTGAGCTTTAATATTTGAGTTCACCAGACGACGGTTAAATGCATTATTAAGTTTAGTCATTTCTTTTCGGAGTTGTCTACAGTCTTTGTCATACCAGGGTTTATTTATTCTATCTGTATTGGTCTTTGGTACAACCTTACTTGTGTATGTATTTTGCCTTCTTATGCTAGTGTCACCTATATAGTTGTCATAAAATTATTTAATAAATTGACACATTTATCTACATCAGGTGTGTTTGTATTTAATTCATTCATCATATTCAATTTAAGTTGTGAGCGATTTTCAATAATACTGTTAATAAAGCTTTCTTCACCAGATTCTTCCCACAGGTATTTAGTTGGAAGAGGATGCAAGTTTGCAGTATCAGGGTAATTAGACTTATGCGATATCGGCCTCTGTCTCCAAAGACCTGTTTTAAGCTTCATAGATAACATTTTATGGTCCGAGTATTCAGCAAAAAGTGGATGAACCTTCATGTCTATAACATCTTTAAAAAAGGTAGAATTCACAATAAAATAATCTACCACACTGATTCCCTGGTTATTTACAGATGTAAAATCTCCAAACAGGTCACTTAAGGACCTGCCATTAACTATGCGCCAACTGTTAGATGTACATAAATCAATTAGACGTCTATCCATAGGCTTAATAACTGTATCCGTTGAATTTCTCTTCAAGCTAACATATGAATTAGGTATTTGGATTATGGACGCGGATATTCTTTAACGGACGACAGCTGAATATTGAATGACGGACTTTACGCGTGTATTTCAGAGAATATCAGCCTGATTCGAAGATATTAATCTCGGTACACCGGGAACAATTACATTCACCGGGAACAATTACATTCACCGGGAACAGTTACATTCACCGGGAACAATTACATTCACCGGGAACAATTACATTCACCGGGAACAATTACATTTTAATTAATACGTACTTGGCAAATGTACAGAGCCCCGATCTGGGTCTAAGTGGCCACGGGAAGAATGCACAAAATCTTATCTAAACAGCCACTCGCCTCCCACAATATTAGGCTCAAATTAGGCTCATCTTCCGCTAAATTAATTCTTTCATATCTATGCCTATTTATGTATTACATTTGTCTGTTTTTCTTGTTCTTAATTCTTTCTCCAGATTCGACGATTCAGTGCCCCATTCTCCGGAAGTCGTTTTCATTTCTTCTTCCACCTTATCTTCGATCCTCTCGTCGCTATTATTGTTGCTATATTCTAGACGCCATTGTAATTCATCGGCACATACCGCCTAAAAAGCTGTGAGCTGAATGGTCTCCATATATTTATTTGTCAGCTGTGTCGGTTAGAGAGCCTGTCCTGTATGGCCAGGGGCTTGGTGTCACAGACGACAACACGCGGTTCAGCAATTGAGTAAGTATTTCGCTGCTGCGCTGTGATATGGTGTTTTCAAACCCACGTTTGCGATTTAGCCCAACAACGTCCACAGGGTACATGCGGTGTGCGAACATGCATGGGCTCTTTCTCCAGAGTCTTCATGGTTAAAATGAATTTTAGTACTAATGCGTCAAGGATCGCTGCATAAAATCATGGAGTTAAATAAGGTCGTGACTGACGGCCATTCAGAATACAATAGCTCTGCGGGCGACCTCACGGGTCAGCGACCCGCGGCTGGCGGAGTCGTCTCTCCTCCTTATTTAACTCCATGATAAAATCAACCAAAGTGTTATTTCAGCCTGAATTTTTTGGGGACTAAATTGTTTTTCTTCAGCAGCCAGTTTTTGTCGCACGACATTTTCCATGCTGTATTTAAATTACTGGCACCATACTTTTAATCTATGCTCTTTCTGTGAACTTTGATTTCATCGAATGTGAGTATTGATCTTTCGTCTAGCATTGGATAAGACCAATAAGATCATCAGTCAAAATTGTATTAGGCGAATACTATGCTGGGGTCTGAACTACATGATTTTCTTATTGTATCATATGACATCATATGACATATTGAAAGCTTGTGTCTGTGATGAGAGCGATATCAAATTGGTCGATCGGATATTGATTTGGTGGCACTGAATAGTTGATTTCGTGCTGTCTTATGATGAGTAATTTTTGCAAATAAATCTGTAAATTAACTTTATTGACAGTTCGATTAACCCATTTAAAAATCATTCAATATTCAGCTGTCGTCCACAAAAGCACTTCCGCGTCAATAATCGAAGACCTCTCTCGTGCGGCATGCAGTTGGCATGAATTCCAAATATGCATAAAGCACCATATTGGTGGTCAATCTATTTTCTTCTGTGGTATGTGGTTTTATGTCCATGCATAAGTGGCCATAGGACGGCTCTCGGTTTCATAGACTGCTGAAGGAGGCTTTCGATGCGTCTGGCCAATGCAGTGACATGCTGCCTGACGACAGGGCTATTAAACTTTACTAAATTTTGACAATCTAAGGGTATATATCGAAACGCCTTGCCGTGCGGAAATAAAGTCTGAGTGAAAAATTCGTTTATGGGCCCCATTGGTAAATATATTTGATCTCTTGCATAAGTCACTAGTAGTAATTCCAAAACACTATTATCGGTGTAAAAGTAAATTAAATCCGCAAGGAAATATTGTCCTCTCCCTCAGAAATTGGCAGCTCACGGTAGAAATGGTAGTATTTCCCATCGACTATTCCTTACTACCCGTAAGGTTCTGGACTTTTGCCACGGTGATCAAATTCATTCTTACAAATACGACTCCTCGGTTAAACACTATACATTCACTCCAGGTTAAGTGCACATGTTCTGAAGCTTTGCATGATTTTGAAGAGAGAAAATATCTTTAATAAATAGGCTAATGTATGTCCGTCAATTGTGCCATTTGTGTGATGTAATGGTATGATTCGCGCTATATATGATATGACACCCTGAGATCAGAGTGACATGCCAGGTCACGGTGACTAGCAACTAATAAAAGTGCAGTGGTTTCGATGGATGGCCGTGGAGTTATTCAAACATGTTATTTACTTCGGATATCGGGGTTGCGGATACGGTCGGATGAAGTGATCAAATGGATACATTCAGTGCGGTTCTCATCCGACATACAAAGGACGGTACCGTCCAGAATCTACCAGAGCGATTGTTCAGGCAGATCCAAGACCCAAATGCAGCGCTCCATGTTCCCAGTGACAACATGAGAGTAACATAATGAGAAGATGTCAGATCCGAAATGCAGTGTTCGTCAATATAGCACATATTATGACGTATACTAAACTTGCCATAAATTAATGAATGCAATTTGTAAGAGTCATCAGGCTAAAAGCTAAGATGAATCAAGTTGCAATACAAATGTATCTGTAAATTAACTTTATTGACTGTTCGATTAACCCATTTAAAATCTACTAAGCTGACCACTACCAGTAAAAATGTACGGTATTAATACAACAGTGTCAATCTGACATATATATTATCCTGAGTTGTTATCACAGCCAAACCGCAAAGAAGTGCGCAGTTTTAGCTCTAAACAAGTAGTTAGTGAGTTATAATAAATGTCCTGTTTGGACGAAGAACAGGATACTAATATATAGGGTAAATAACAAAATTAGACGAATTACTCAGTGCGTAGCAGACATAGTGATACCGGTAAACCAAAACAAAATACTGGCTAGAAGAATACCGACATGCGGTAGGTACATGTATATATTATAAAACTGAGATCGGGGTTCATTCGCACATTATATGTGACAATAGTTTGTCGCTAAATTTTCCCATTTTCAGGATCGGAGAGCATGTGTGTATTTGGAGCGATGTGATATAATAAGAAATTTATGTATTTTGTTCGAAATCCTATGTCCACGAACCGGAACTAAATAAAAAATAAAAACAACAGCGGAAAAGTAATGGGAAGCTACACTTTCCTGGTAACCCTGTTAACGTAACCACAGTAATATAATAACAATATTTCAGGTGCCCGAATGTACAGGTGGTGCAGGGAGTGCAGGGAGTCGACCATTGATTAGCTGTGGAACGATGACATCACCTTTAATTACTGCGTGAATCAGACAGGTGTTGTTTTGAAGAAGATAACCGTCTTATTTATTGAGCAAACACATTGTCGCCGAGGTGACAGTGGTGCCCTACGCTAGCTCTCGTGTATAGAAGCTGAACGCGACGTTAAACCTTAATTGTCTCTCTCTCTCCGGGTAGACGCTGTCACATAAAAGATGTCCTGGACGTGTAATGACGGCGTCCAGTCACAGTTTCTGTGTGTGCACGCGGCTAAATTCGAATTGTTTATTTGGCACAAACATGCCAACTCTCTGTGCGCCTACTTAATATCCCATAATTGCATCGTATTTGAGGCCGTATCGTAAAATATTGGTCTTTTGATTGGTCGTATCAATGCGTCACGTGGCTCGGTAGGAGTGACGTATACCCATGAATATATAATGCTCGATGGACAGGCTCGGAGCAGTATTTCAGCCAGAGGCACAGTAGATGCGTGCCTCT
>JAVTVY010001837.1:0-32837 GCA_036873755.1 Hanleya hanleyi | reverse complement strand
TTTTTTTTTTGTTTTTTTGTTTTTTTTTCCTTACTATTATGGATTTTTTTTTCAATTTATTTATTGACCGCTTTGAGGCGCATACACTTTGGCCTTGCGTGTAGATTATGTGTGTTGAGCTTGAAAAGGTAAAGTAAAAGTGAACTTTTTTAATTTGCACCGTGTGATTGCGGTTCTGGTGGACTCCCCACGATCGGACGCAAATGCTATACGGTATCTGTCCATATGATTCTCTTGAGCAACCTGGTTACATAATTGTGCAAAATAACTTTGGGTATCAGTGTTTGATTCAATTGGTATATGTGCAAATTTGAGGGAGAATCTTAGAAAGGTTCGAGAAAGACTGATCGTGGGGGGTTTGACCTTGCGGGTGATCTCACTGCTGATGTTTATACGTGACTGTGGAAACGGACAATATTGTATTTAGTTTGTTTTTAATACAGTGTTGTTGGACAACGATCGGTGGTCAGGTTTGCCAACCCCTTTTCGATAGTATTATTTGCCAGTATATGCCTATACATGTACAAAGCTATGCTATCTTGCATGTGACTATGTTTTTGTTACAAAGCTACCAGTTGTTATGTGAATGTACCATACAAGTATTCCATTGGTATAGTTTTTACGTTTGTGATATATTAAATGGCATCGGGTGAGGATATTACGATTGCATCAGTCAACTGCCGTGGATTAGGGGAGAAATCTAAGAGGCATGAGGTTTTTCAACATTTAAGAAAGAAAACCTGCTCTATAATCTGTCTTCAGGATGTCCATTGGGGTAAAAATATGGAGAAACAAATCAAATCTGAGTGGGGTTTGGACGTTTATATTAGTCCGTTTGCCCGTAACGCTCGCGGAGTTGCAGTTTTGATGAATAACAATTTTCAATACGAAACGTTAAGGATAAAACGAGATCTAAAAAATGGGAATTATTTGGCTCTCGAAATTCAAACGGCAGACATAAAATTTACATTGATAACAATATACGCCCCAAATTCGGATAAGCCGGAATTTTTTGAACATATACAATCTATAATAGAGGAATGGGGAAATGAGTATCATATAGTCTGTGGAGATTGGAACTTGGTGCAGGACCAAAATATGGACACTTACAATTATGCAAAAATAAACCACCCCAAGGCTAAGCAAACGGTTTTAGATATGAAAGAAATCTTTGATATGGTTGATCCTTGGAGAGAAAACCACCCACTGGAAAGAAGGTACACCTGGCGGCAACCCACACCAATTAAACAGGCTAGACTGGATTTCTTTTTAATCTCTCGTAATCTATTACACATGATAAGCGATACTCGAATTCATCCGAGTTATAGATCTGACCACTCCTGTATAACTATGAAGCTGAAATTTAACGAGTTACCAAAAGGGAAGGGTTTTTGGAAATTCAATAACTCGCTGTTGAAAGATAAAAAATACGTTGGTATAGTGAAAGAAGCCATAGCCGATACAGTAGAACAATATAAAACAGGGATAGAAGGACATGAACGAACAGACGAAAATGAGATGAGTATAGATGACCAGCTATTTTTTGAGATGATATTACTAAATATTAGGGGGAAAACTATCTCCTATGCAAGTCATAAGAAAAAAGAACGAAATAAACAAGAGAAGATATTTAACTTAAAACTTTCGGAATTAGAATTAGAACTAGATAAAGCAGAAGATATCAATGATAAGAGAATATTGCTAACGGAGATAGAAGAGATAAATAAACAAATAGAGGAATTAAATAAAATTAAAGTCGATGGGATTATGGTAAGAGCGAAGGCAAATTGGATAGGGAAAGGGGAAAAACCAAGCAAGTATTTTTTAGGTTTAGAACGGAGAAATTTTATAAACAAGACGATTTCAAAGATAGAAAATAAAAATGGTAATATACTGGAAAAACAGAAAGATATATTAGAAGAAACAAAATATTTTTATAAGAAATTGTACACTAAACAGGAAACTAGTACTGTAGATTTAGAAGACCTCCTACGAGAGTCACAAACACGCAAACTTAATAATAACCAATCTGAAGATATGGAAGGGCTGTTTACTCAGCCAGAGCTACTGGAGGCATTAAAACATTTGAAAAATGAAAAAAGTCCGGGACCAGATGGATATACGGCCGAATTTTATTAATTTTTCTGGATAGATATTGGACAGTATTTATTAAAATCTTTAAATTATGCCTATGCATCCGGGGAACTATCTAGCCCACAAAAACAAGGGGTCATCATATGTTTACCAAAAGAAGGGAAGCCAAAACATCTATTAAAAAATTGGAGACCCATATCTCTATTAAATGTTTCATATAAGATAGGTTCAACTGCTATAGCCTCTAGGATTAAGAAGAATTTACCCCATATAATTAATGAAGATCAGAAAGGATTTATGACGGGAAGGTTTATGGGAGAGTCTACCAGGTTAGTTTACGATATTATGCAGTACACTGAAGACTATCAAGTGCCTGGAATGCTCCTTCTAATAGACTTTGAGAAGGCCTTTGATTCGGTTGATTGGGCTTACATATGGAAGGCTTTAGAATATTTTAACTGTGGACCCTCAATACAAAGATGGATTCAAGTATTCTATAACAATATTCAGTCCTGTGTATTAGTGAATGGCTTTGCGTCACGTTTCTTTGAAATATCTAGAGGTTGCCGCCAGGGAGACCCCCTTTCCCCATACATATTTCTCATTTGTGCAGAAGTTCTAGCCGCTATGATTAGATTGAATACCAATGTTAAAGGCATACATATTAATAACATAGAATACAAGTTAACACAATATGCAGATGACACAACAATTATCCTCGATGGCTCGGAAAAAAGTTTGAACTGCTGTCTGAAAGTACTGGAACTTTACGCTCGCTTTTCTGGTTTGAAAATTAATATAGACAAAACAAGGATAATTTGGATTGGTAGCAAAAGACAATCGGATGTCCAGTACAATATTAGATGGCATCTTGACTGGTCTCAGGGTCCCTTTACCCTTCTTGGTCTCCAGTTTACTTTGAATCTGGCTGAAATGGTAGAACGAAACTATAAAGATAAGTTAAAATCTATAGAAAATATGATGAAACTTTGGTCCAAAAGAAACTTAACACCTCTAGGTAGAATTGTAATTCTCAAGTCTTTAATGCTTGCAAAATTGAATCACCTATTCTCATCTCTTCCGGATCCACCAGATAAAACAATAGAGGACTTCCAAAAGCAATGTTTTGCCTTTGTGTGGAATGCGAAACCAGACAAAATAGCCAGAAAACGTGCCGTTAAGAAAGCGTGTGATGGTGGAATGGACATACCGTTGATAAAAGCATTCATGCAGGCCCAAAAATTGTCGTGGTTGCGGCGTATGTTACAACCAGATGAGAAATGGATCAACCTCTTTTTGATGGAAGTTCCTAAAATATACAATATCCTAGAAATGGGTTCAATTACTGTGATAAACATCATATTACCTCTAGTTAAAAATCAGTTTTGGCGCGATGTCCTGAAAGCCTGGACCGCTCTGCAACAGAAAATAGTCTACAAAGAAATTCCGGAAGAGGCTTTTAGAAAAGAGATCATATGGAATAACGATTTGTTTAAAATAGCAAATAGTCCCTTCATGTACAAGCACTGGTTGCATAAAGGCATTAAATTCGTAAATGACTTGATCAATTCAAGAGGTCAATATATGAAGTATGAAGAGTTTAATGCAATGTATAATAGTGATATTAACTTTCTTGAATTTCAAGGTGTTATTGAGGCGGTGAAAAATGCTTCTTTAAAATTCGATATTAAAGGTTTCAACAAGCCTCTGCTGCTTCCATTCATACTACCACATATTTTTCCGTTAGTAAGAAATGTTAAGGGCTGTAAACTCTTTTATGAAATTCTTGCTAATAGTAGATTTGAAAAATCCAAAGCGAATATAAACTGGGAAACATGCATAGGGCAGGTATATAGTGAAAAAGAATGGAAGACATTTAACCTAATTGTCGTTAAGGGCACCATGAACGATACCACTTTAAGATGGTTCCAATATAGAGTAGTTAATGGCATTCTGACTACAAATATATTCGCAAATAAACTGAACCCAGACGTTAGTTTTTTATGCACTTTTTGCAAACAGGAGAAGGAGACGGTTTCGCATTTACTTTGGAGTTGTGAGGAAGTTAGGTTAATTTGGCAGCAAATAGAAGAGTGGTTAAGGATAAAGGCAAACATTCACGTCGATTTCAATGAAAGCAAGGTTTTGTTAGGATTGAGTGGTAAAAGAAATAATATTTTGAACTATATCATAATAGCAATAAAATACCAGATTTATAAACAAAAAGTAAGACAGGAGAGGCCAAACATAGTTTATATCAAGACAGAACTACACAAATTATATTCAATGAATAAGTACAACTGCTACATAAAAGGGGATCAGGAGCGCTTCAACCATTTATGGTCATCCTGTCACCTCTTATTTAGAGAGGACCTCTACACGGCGGTTGACTGATGCACATCTTTTGTTATTAACGTTGATGTAAGTGATAATGATTACGAAATTTGGGGGATTGGTATGGTACTGATGAGAATGCCCTAATCAACATTCTGAAATGTAACATGTGGATCGATTGTATGATAACAGAGGTAAAGGCTGCTTCTTAAGACGCGATCGGCAAGGGTAACACTGGTATATTTACATGCTTATTATTTTGTATATATTGTACATGTGTAGGCCTATATAAAAAGAATAAAAATTTGTCAATTATAAAAAAAAGAAGAAGAACTGTTTACTAATAAATTTTTGTGCACCTAATATATGTGGCTTACTTTTATTCAGCCTTGACTTGTAGATATAATATTTTGTAACTAAAATTATAATGTTTAGAATTTTTGTATTTTCACTGTCTGCCAGTCCAAAAATAACTGATTTCGAATCAAATTTAATGTTAATTTTTGCTACTGCTTTTATCCACTGTTCGATATTTTCCCACAGGGAATATGTGATATGACATTCCCAGAAAAGGTGACTGATTGTTTCCCTTGACGACATGCAGAAGGTACATAAGTCGCTGTTTGCCACGTCAAGATAATTCGTGGCTATAATTCTGTGAACTATTCTATATTGTAGCCATTGCAAAGTTGACGATTTTGTTATCCAAAATGGGAGAGAGTAAATCAGATTCCATTCCTCCGTATCAATTTTATATATTACATTCCATTTTGTTTGGGAAACTGGTTGGATATTATTTACTATTAGGCATTTATACAAGTTTTTACAACCCTTTTCCTGTTTGAAAATAGAAGCGAGGGAATATGATAAAATGGGTCTTTGTAATTTGTAAATTATTACTGTTTCAACTTTCAAATGATTCAAGTGCTGTTTTATTGCGGATACTATACTGAAGTAATCTAGCATATTTGATTTAATATCATAAACCCTTGTTATACTTTCTAGTGAGAGGATGGTACCTTGCTCATCGACAATATCATATATAAATTTAATTCCCCTTTCGTACCAATTTTTATAATAGATGGACTTTCCTCCCACTTTTATATCATTGTTGTACCATATGCAACTTGTCAAAATCTCGTGTACTGTCTGTGGTTTAATCTGTTTCCTAAGTCTAGTCCATGCTATTATAGTGTTGCACCAGAACGGATTCTTTGTAGTTTTTAATAAATGATCAGAATAATCACTTCCAAATTCTGCTAATTTTAAGATGTCAGGATTAGTAATAACTAAAATCTGTTTCCAAACAGCGTCCTTCGAAAACAATTTACGTATCCAAGTACACTTTAGTGCTTGGATAAATGTTAATGTGTGAACCATTTTTAATCCTCCATGATTGTAATCTTTCACTAAAATCTTCCGTTTTATTTTATCAGGTCCATTTTGCCAAATGAATTTGTAGAATAACCCATCTATTACATTTATTTCTTCTTTACTGGGCGATGGGAGACAGATAAATAAACTGTTAAGAATTGAGATGCATAATGTCTTTATTACGGTTATTCTACCAAGAGGTGTTAAATTCCTTTTCGACCATCGTGAAAAAACGTACTTGATCTGGGAGTGTTACCCAAACTTTTTCCAAGGGTCTCAACATACAGAACAGGAAAATACCAAGTTTTGCTGTAAAAGAGAGATGTACACAGAAATCCCCCCAGAGCCTATACTATAACTCCCGGTAATTGATCCTTGCTGATGTCCCGTAAGCCACTGTTTTGCTAGCAGTTAATCCCCAGGGCGGTGTAGTTGAGGAGGGCCTTATCGGTTCGCCATTGTTTTTCACCGAACCGGACCCCCGGCCTGCATACCTGGCAACATACCACCACAACTGTACTTGCACATGAATTTGACTCACCGTTAATTCCACGTTGAACACGCAGCTATTGCTTATTGTTGTCCACAGATTTGTAAATTATAGTAGTGTTGGTTGAAAGTAAAGACCGGCGAATATCCAGCAAGATTTTTGAAACACTTATACTATCTCGAAACACTCAAAATAGGCGATAAATCCACGCGAACCTTCTTTTCTTGATCGTGTTCGCCCGCCATATTTGTTTATTCAATAGCCTCGTTTTCAATCAGCCCTTGCATGTGACTCGCTCTGTATCGCTCGGGTCGTTCCGGATAATCATAGGCATAAAGAGTAACCAATCAAAGATCGATGTCGGGATGCCGTGGAACATTCTAGTCCCGCGAGAGTTACTTCTACGTCTCCAACGTGGATAGACACGGCTCTTTTTAGCCCTCGGAAATAAATAAATTCTCTCTCTCAAGTCCGGTATCATATGTTGTTCCCGTAATGTAATGTGTCAAATAAACAGGCATATAAATGTAATGTATAAGACATATGGAAATGAAGTCGGCAAACATGTCACGGAGAGGCGTCAAAAATCAATTTATTCTTTCCAAATATATTTTATCAACGTGTGAATTTGTGAATACCGGTAAAAATAAATTGTCGCATAAAAAAAAAAGTGACTCGATGGTTATTTGTTCTGTCATTGTCAATTTGTCCCTCCCGATTTAATGGATCTAATAATTATTCATATCGACAGTTTTCTTCAACAGATTTAATATGGGTAATTAACATTTAACAAGGGTTGTTTAATTCCCATATAGATTTCGCAGCCCAAAAACACGCTGTATTTATTTCTTGAAACATGTACCGGTTGATATTTTGTATTATATAGAGATGAATATCATTTTGGAAGATAAAAAATGGATTTCAGAATATTCTGCGCCAGCTCATAAAGGAGGAATAATTACTTTATTAGAGCCGGTTTGTCTTCTTAACTTATTAAATTGCTATCAATGCAAAGGCAATTCCCACCTTTGAACAGTCATGCTAAATATTTAAGTCAAATTGACAGTCGACCGAGCGATTAGACCTAGTATCTTTTCAAATTGTTGAAAGTGTCAATAATCCTCCACACAGTTAAGTATCTTATTAAAAATACAGATTACGCATGAATCGAGATGTCATCAAATGAAAATTTGAAGCATTCAGAAGGTGTATGCTTGGTATAAATATTGTCTGTCGCAGAAAGATCAATCTCGGCGAATACATAATGCATTTAAATGAATCTCTTAATATTATTTTGTTATTCCGTCTAGAGATCTGTAGTCGCATACTTTCTCAGACAGCGCAATTCCTTTAAGCGTTATGAATGGAAAGAAAGAAACATCGCCAATTGAAAATGTATAAACTGTGTCATTATTATGGAGTTATTCTGAACCTGTTTTTTAGAATTTGAATCACTTGATAAGATACGTCCATGCAGGAACTGCGAATTGAAATAAATTATGCAAGTCTAGGATAAAATTCCATATATTCCTCTGAAAGTTGATCAGAATGAGATTTCCCCCGTATGTTCAAAAATAAAGAGACTAGAATATCACAGAAGCGTCTGGTAATTCACTGAAAACCGGAGAATATAAACATAAATGCTCGATCGAAGTTTTCGAACAAACAAAACGCGGCATCGTTGATAGTAAAATTGTAAACGTTGGTATAAAGCGTGATTGCCCTCTGAATTGGGCAGTAATTATACTTCCATTATTTGGTTAATTTCCTGAAATCGGCAATAAATAATAGAACGTGAGTAAATTATCAAGCTCCCGCCAACAGTGCATGCTGTTTCAGTTTCTCTCATTAAAAAAAATAGACCCCTGTCCCTTCGCTGTTGTTTCAAGCCGACGGACGGGTTTTCACAGACCGACTGTGGCGTGAATTATCAACACCTCTAGTTCAGATTGCCAGTATTTCCGCTAACCGCTTCCAGGCAAGCTTATGTCAGAAATAAACGTTGTTGATATAATCTCCTCATTTAAACTATATCACAATACAGTAATTTTCAAAAAATGGAATCTGCAATGAATACTACCAAATTATAAAACATATTACACACCGAGGTAATTCGCCAGTCAAGCTCTTAACATAGTTTTCATTTTTTGGTTGAAACGATTCATGTTTTCTCCAAAAAAAATAGAACAATAATTATCGCATGCTTCCATACCATTATTATCCAGATCATATCCAATTGGTGTGTCATTTATTCCCCGAAGTATACTTGTCAGATAAACCATGGTAAAATAACCATGGTCAAAATGTACCATGGATTTACCATGGTGGTTTACCATGGTATTACCATGGTAAATCATGGTACTTTTTTATAAGGGTACGTTTGGTTTCGGGGCGTTAAAATGGCACTAATTTGACAAAAAATCCTCAATTTCAAGAAATCATTCATAATTTTTCTATTTTCTCAACAAAACGATCAAATCTTATCTCAAATTACGGGTATTGGATAGGGTTTGTTGGTAGAAAGAACTGATGTTTTTCCGAACTGTATATCCGATTCAATGACAACAAATCTCTAAATTAGGCTAAATATAGAAATTTTAGTCATTAATGAAGCTACCGTTAGCTGATAAATAGGTTGCAACATCGGCGTTAATGTCATAACTTTTCCATTTGTTCAAGAAAATACGAGAATTATTTTTCATATTACATGTGTTTGGTGGGGTATGATTGTAGATAAAACCAATGCGATTTACTAATCTGTGTATGCGAGTCATTGCAGGAAATATGATCAAAGTTATTTTTTTTATTATTATTTTGGCCATGAATAACCCCAGGATGTCGTAACATTTCAACGTTTTCAATTCATCTTGAAATAGTATAGGAGCCCGGATGTAAAGAGATTCGGAGTTGGACGTGTTTACACTTCGCTCCGAGAAATTTGTCGAATTCTGCGGATTTCAGCTGATCTTAGCTCTGATTTGTGTACCTGTGGTGAAATTTTGGAATTATTTCTCAGTTTTTTTCCTGTTCAGGGCGTTTTTTGTCTTTCTCGGTTCGGCCCGGTTTGGGAGGGCAGAGGTCTGCCATTACTACCGTCTCGGTCTTTGTGACTGAGAGGGTCGGCGGATTGTTTTCTGTCTCTCTCTTCTTTTCTCTGTTTGTTCGCTGTCTGTAAATATTTCGTATTCTGCTGGTGTATATATTTCCTTGTTGGTTTGGTTTAGTTTGTAGTTGGTTCGTTTTTCGTTCGGTTTGGCTTTGGTCGATTTGCACATAATATTTGTGTATATCGAGGTGGGTTGAATACATGTACCATAGTGAAGGTATATGGCTGTCCGTTGTAGGCTTAACCCTGAGTGTACTGGTGTGCGCTAGTCTTTGTTCTCTGTTCTTTTGTTCCTCGGTGTTACCAGGCAACTCGCAAGACCTAGAGCTGGGTTATTGTGCTGCCTAGACCTGATGTTCTCTTAGGGAGAGAGAGTGTATTGTTTAGTGACATTGGTTGTATGAATGATTCGTTTATTGTACTTAAGGCCATATGCCCGAATGCAAACACAATACATAGTAATCAACATGTTCTGTAGGTGCGCACATATACAGTTAGCATTGCTGTATTTAACAGGTTAATCATTGTTCAGTTGGAGTAGATGATGCCTTCTTTTCAAAGCAATGTCACAATACAGCATAAGATTTTTCAATGTTTCTCCCTTTGAGGCCATTAACGTATTGAGTGGGTTATGTGACTTTACCCTTCAATATTTTTCTGGTATTAATTTGTTACGCAGTGAATCTAGAGCTGGACAAACAATAATAAAATGAAATTGATCTTCTATTGCTTGGAGATCGCATAAGGAACAAAATCTATTCTCCCGTGGTGTGTTGCTAAATCTCTCCGTATCTATCGCAAGTCCTGCCGTACCAACTCTCACCTTAGCAAACACATTTCGTAGTCTAGACACAGCTGGTTCAGTAAAAAAAAATTCAATACTAATATTATACTTATACTCGTTATATGTGACATAACGATTACTATGTGTAATTGTGCTAACCAAATCTTGTATACATATATCTTTTACCCGGGTCTCAAATATTTTCAAAAACACATTGGTATTACCCACTCCTTGTTCGAACCAGGCATACCCAAAACCAAATCTGCATAGTAACTGTATTACATCAGACGCCCAGGTATTTTTACCTTTTGAATCTAAATAATATAACATTTCATAACATTTTCTTGTGTATCTGAATTTCGGCATGTTTACCAATTTTAGCCAGAATTTGATACATCTCACTGAAGTATTGCAGAAGAGTGGATAACGCCCACACTCGCCGATAGCCATAGCATTAGGTGTACTTTTTCCGGTTCTCAAGAAGCGTTTGCAGGCCATATATTGCACGCGTTCAATCTCAACGTATTGCTGTGACCCCAAATTTCCGACCCGTAAAGTAAAATTGGTTTTATTTTGGTATCAAATAGCTTAAAAAAGACGTTGTAAGGTAGGTCATCTAAATATCACATTGTCTTCAACACTTCAGTTAATTTTCGTTTTCCCTGAAGAGCTATGTTATGTATATTCTTCATCAGGTTCATTCGATTGGAAAATATTACACCGAGATACTTGTATGATGTAACAATTTCTAATACATCGTTTCCAAATGTCCACTTTTCCCATTTACTCAAACCACCCCCTCTTTTAAAAACAACTATTTTCGTTTTCATAATAATTACATATAACTTCCATTGTTCACAATATGAATACAAAGCATTGAGTTGTCTTTGTAGACCTTTCGGGATGAATGAGAAAAGAACAACATCGTCAGCGAATAATAACATAAATAACTCTAACAGATCTGGGAAAAGTTGTACCCCATCTTTACCATTTTCGGTTATGTCCGTATCCAACTGATTTATGTACATCGAAAAAAGTAAGGGACTAAGAATACAGCCTTGCCTCGAACCGATTGGACATGGAAATTCTTCCGTTAGCGCCCCATTGCTTTTCACACAACCTTTGACTTCAGTATAAATAGCTTTGAGGCAATTAAGTATTTTACCATGCAGGCCATATTTTGACAACAGGGCGAACAGCTTACCTCTATTAACTAAATCAAACGCTTTTTTAAAATCAACAAAAGCTACATATAATTTACCCCTTCTTTTGCACATATGTTTCTGGACTGCCGCAAACAATGTAAATATATTATCTACAGTAGAGTAACCCTCCCTGAATCCCGCTTGCCCCTCTGATATTATATTTTGATCTTCTGCCCATACTGAAAGACGTTTGTTTATAATGGTTGTAAAGATTTTTACAAAAATATAGGATATTCCTCTATAATTATTTGGATCTTCAGTAACCCCACTCTAGAATATTGGTACAATTATGCCGACACGCCATTTGTCCGGAAACTCCCCAGTATCGAAGATATGGTTGAACAAATTTTCCATATACGGGATACATATTTCAACTGAGCATTTGAAAAATTCACTGAGAATGTGGTCCAGACCAGGCGATTTGCCTCCCTTTAAAGTTTGGATTGCCTCCCTTATTTCCTGTTCAGATATCGGTGCATCAATTATATCATCAGACGCATTCTGCTCTGGGATAGTCGTACTAATTTCTGGATTTTCTGTCTCGTCTACGTTGAAAAGATTTTTGAAATAGTCTAACCACTTTTGGCTGCCTATATTATTCCCAGCAGTTGGTTTTCTCATATTCCTCATTATTGACCAAAATTGTTTGTCATGTATCTTTTCAGTGAGTGTATTTAAACATTTTTGCCTATACATTTCTTTCTTGTTTTGCTTGAGCACTTTATATGTTTCCCTTGTATTAGAATAATTAAGAAAAAATCTATTATTTCTATTTTCACGAAAAAGTCTAAGAGATCGTCTGCATTTACCTTTTGCTTTACGACATTCACTGTCGAACCACTTATTTTTACGTGGCAATCTGTTTGGTCTGAAAGTCTTTACAAAACATTCGCCCGCTTTAAGCAACGTACTTGTGAATAAATTTAAGCTTTCGTTTATGTTATCCTTTATCAAATATTGGGCAGTGGCAATATTTTCTTTACATTCGTCCGTATTTAGTTGTGAGCAGAATTGTTATCTATAAGCATCATTCCAAATTACTTTATTTTCAGTTTCTCGTTCATTCCTATGATAAGATATTGATTTTAAAAAGGTTACAATTGGAAGATGTTTCGATTCGGATCTATTGCCCACTACAAACTTATTCACAAGATTTAACAAATTGTGTGAAACAATGAAATAATCGATTACACTCGCTCCATTGTGGCATATGTATGTGTAGTCTCGACATTGGTTGTAGCATACACCTTTGGGGTGAGGCTCCCTCGGGGGTAGTCAATGTGTACCCTGGGAGATCACGCTGTTGATGTGTGTGAGTGTCACTCTTTGTAGTTGTAGTGAGACTCCCTAGAAAGTTTGATAAATCACTGACCCTAAAACTCCTGGGCTTAAAGAACGCTAATGCGATTGATATATACCACGCATTGATAGACACTGTTGGATCAGGACGGTCAGTCCTTACAGTTCTGATACAGATATCAAGTACCCGGTGGAACGTCACACTAGCAAATGAAATTCCTAAAATTCGCCTAATGCTGGAAGGCATTCGCGCTGGAGATTAACGTGGCGATTTTGAGGAAATAGAACCAAGGAAATTGCTGGTAAAAATGAAAATATTCTGCGATTAGAATTGCATTTGAGTTCTATGGTGATGTTCTCTGTATAGAAAAAGAGTTCTGTTCGTTTTATAGAGTTTGGGACAGGAGTTCGAAGAATGTCGAGTTTCAAACGTACTCTTCCTTCTATTTTAGTTGGAGGTATGAGGCTTCCTGTTTGGTATAAAGGTCAAGTGAAAACATGCTATACTTGTGGATCAGTAGATCACATGAACTCGAAGTGTCTTTTAAAATCTAATTTGTCATCAGGAAGGGCACTTTAAAAAAAACTGTCCAAAGGCCAAAAATGTACCCAGAGATACCGTGACTAACAATGAAAGAAATGATTCCTTGGGTTCTGGTCCCCTCACAGAAGTTCGAAAAAAACTTTATGCAAAGGCTTTCAAGCAGACAAACATCTGTCGGCTAGAGAGCCTCACAGTAGAACAGTATACGCATGGAATTACAAGCGTCTAGTCCGTCATTCATAATCCAGCCGTCGTCCATTAGAGAATATCCGCGTCCATAATCCAAAGACCTATTCCATTTTCCACATAACAGTATTAGCACCAAATTCAAAAAGACAATCATAGTATACATAAACATAGGCTTGTTTCCTGCAAGAGAGACTGTTGGTTCCGATGGCAAGGCCATTAAAGGAAAAACAACAACGGTCATCAGAGGATAAACTCCGCCGGGGGAAACGAGAAAACCACAAAAAAGAACGAGAAAACCTCAAACCACAACGCGTCTCTCTTTGACCAGATGGAGGAAGATTGTGGTTCGGAGGATGAAGATGTCAGTGATAGTGAGGTTTGCGGTGATGTGGATGCCGAGCCAGGTGATCAAAAGTCTGCTTCTGATCAGACTGAAAGTGTTGACATTGCATGGACCCTGGGAGATGTTATCTCATCTGAATTGAAGAGTGACAACTTACCGGATACTGGTTATGTGTCGGGTCAGGATGCACCAAATGAGGAAATAATGAATGAACTCACTGATAATGAAAGTAATCAACAGTCTTGTACTGAAAAAGCTACCTCGAATCAGGAAAAGGAGAAAACCGTAGCTATCGAAACCGGCAAGAAGCTTAAAATAGTCGTTACTACCTCCACTCCTACCAACGAGTCATCTGTGCTTTCTGATGTGGAGTATGTTGATTGTAATGAACGTCCATTAAACGGCGAGACTTCCTTGAACCAAAGGTCGAAGGACTTGTTGGGACAAGAGAGAGAAAGATGTTTATAAGAGGAAAAGTAAAAAAGAAGAGAGAGAACTAATGAAAAATAAAAAGAAAGGTCAAAAAGAATTACCCAAAATAAAACGACCTTCGATAAGTTAACCTTATATATCTTGGCTTAAGCAGTTTTGTATTTCGTTTCTTTATAAAGACTAAAAATGGCTCAGTCACCAGCTATCATTCAGTGGAATTGCAGAGGAGTTTGGCCAAATTTGAATGAACTCCAATTATTAACTCAAGATTATGAACCATCAGCTTGTTGTCTCAACGAGACCTTTCTGAAGAAAGCAGATAAAGATGAATTTAAATTTCGCCAATACACACCTTATCAATCCTACGCTTTAGGCGAACATGGAAAAGCTACAGGCAGTTCTTCAATGTTGATTAAAATGGGTGTTTTACACAGTCCTGTTGATTTAGTGACAGATTTACAAGCTGTAGCAGTTCGTATTACCTTGAATTCTGTTTTCACATTATGCACAATGTACATACCTTCATCTGGTAGTCTCCGGCTTAGTGAACTTCAGGATCTTTACGATCAGCTCCCGAAACCTTGTTTAATGATGGGTGATTTTAACGGTCGTAATTGCCAGTATATTTAACTGTGAATTCACGGTGTGATTTGTAACAGTGTACCGGTTTCATACAGATTAATTGTGAATGACACACTCGGCAGTGAATCCTGATAGACAATTGACCTCAAAATATGAGAATGAATGTGTATTGAATTTTAAATTTCTAGAAGCCATAAACCGGTATGCTCATTTTCTTTAGCGACTAGTATCGTAGTTGTAGCTTCTGATCATATTCAGGATGTATTCAATATTAGCATACATGCCGTAAAGTCGTCTGAATGTAAATTTATTTAAAAGTTATTGTTTGGTCACAAATGTGAAACGTTATGCCCATAGCAGTTGCCATATCGCCTTCTCGTGATTCATATCATTGTAATTTTGAAACGGTCCCTGACGATATCACATTAGTAATTTCAAATTTCGTTGATTAATTGTAATAGTTATAAATACGGAAACGTATTCGGATCAGAACTAACCCCAACATTGGCGTTTGGACGATGACATTCGGTGTTAGTCTCATTTAATCAACCTGGCCCCTTAATTTTCCAATCTCCTTCATTCATACTGTTGAAGAGTTTGTCAGTATTCATTGATAAATTCACCAGCTAGGCCATCAAAACTTATTGTAATCAAAAATCCGATTGATAAGCACCAGGATATAGACAGTTTCGATGAGATTGATTAAGATTTACTACTGACAGATAGCCTCAAAGTTGAGCATTTGGGGGAAAATCTATATTTTAGCGGATGGTTGGATTTGTGTCTAATACCGCTTATGCCGGTGCTAGGGGCCGTGTGGTCATATCATCCAAGTTGCCACATGAACAGGTACAATAAAAGCGTACCTGAGATACAACACATATCACCAATCGTTGGATTCTTGGTATGTGCTTTAGAATAGGTTAACCAGAAGACTATTCTGTGAAGTCATGTGACGCAGTCAGTATGTCGGCACCTCTTCCCACTTCCCTTATATGTGTTGTAATGGTCAAAGACAAGTTTCGATGAGATTGATTAAGATTTACTACTGACAGATAGCCTCAAAGTTGAGACTTTGGGGGAAAATCTATATTTTAGCGGATGGTTGGACATGGTCCCCATGTGACAACACATATTAATGATGTCATGATAAATATTGGTATTTGACAGTTTGGCAGTGAATCCCATTACACAACTGATCTCGAAATATGAGAATAAATGTGGATTGAAATTCCTGGAATCTTTAAACCGGTATGCCAAGTTTCTTTAGCGACCAGGCCATAGTTGCCACAGCTTATGATCAGATTTTTATTGCTGTGGTGCTGACGTTTTGTTGGAGATACTCTCGTCGACTTTATGACAAAAGTGATGATTACAATTTCGACATCGTAAACTATCCCTTTCTGGATAGTAATATTCCAGTGGGACCTGCATATGGCGTATACATATCTCGCTTAGTAGCATTTGCTAGATCCTGTGTTAAATGTGATGATTTTAATCAACGTCACAAAACACTGTTGCAGAAACTTATAAAACAGGGCTATTCTACCAAGCGCCTCCACTCAAAGTTTCTCAAATTTGGCGATACATATCGCATGCTGATAGCAAAATACGAACGTAGCGTGCAAGATCTATGGGGCTACGTTTCGTAACATGTGTCTAATTCCGCTTAACCCGGGGCTAGGGGCCGTATGAGCCCATGTACTTCAAGATCCTCATGGTACTCATATGAACAGTCACAATCAAAGCGTGACTGAGGTACATCATTTTTAGATGACGACTCTATAACGAATATTATGGATTAAGAATACTGCTCAGCGATACGGATTTGATATTTTGGAACATCATGATGTCTTGCCGGCATCATTGAAAATTGTTGACCGCTTCTCTCTTGCAGGAAACAAGCCTATGTTTATGTATACTTTTGTCTTTTGAATTTGGTGCTAATACTGTTATATGGAAATGGAATAGGTCTTTGGATTATGGACGCGGATATTCTCTAATGGACGACGGCTGGATTATGAATGACGGACTAGACGCTTGTAATTCCAACTTTTTCAAAGCTTTGAAAAAGGTTTCCCAACCAATGCTGAGCAATTTAACATCTATCGTTAAAAGCTGGAAGAAAATTAAATTTATAGCTGTTTCCATACCCATACCCCTTTCCGAGGAATGGAAATTTGTGCTTCAGGAGGCTCTGTTCAACTGAATTGTTCATGTACACAGCATAATATTTCATGACAGGACTCACCGTAAAGTACAGAAGATAGGCTTTCAAACGGTATATGATGTTGCTGTATGTAGGAGGGGGGAGGGGGGAAATAAAATCCTAAAATAAGGCCTTTTTCGGTCCATTGCCGCTCGTCTAAAACATAGGGTCTTGTAAATGCCTTGTTTAACCGCACGAACATAGGCATGGTTTATGAGCTGGGTATGAAACACCGAGGGCAAGAAAAGGGAAGACAGGTAGGAATCCATATTGGCATCCATGTTGAAAGCACAGTTCACGCCGAAACTTCGAACAGCGCATGCCAGCTGTATGACTTCCGTTACCATGGAGATCAGCTCGAGAAGAAAAACCATGAGAAACACCTCAAATTAGAAGAGATCCTTCACTGGTAGAATCAAGGGAATATCTATTTCATTTGAATATGTATTTTATCTCCTGATAAAAGAGAAATACAACGAGGACTATGGAAGCGGAAACACATCCTATAACATGTGATGTGCCTCACGTGCGGCATCCTCGCGAGCCAGTGTATCAATCGAACTGTTAGGATCGATACACTGGCTTGGTTAGTTACCCAAACTAGTTCTGGATATAAATAGGTCCAGGGGTTTCCCCTAAATCAAACCAATCAATGAACGTGCTAAGCCAGCTGATTATGCCAATCCGCTGCGAGGTATGAAATGTGACTGGTTTGGATTTCATCATGGGCCGAACTACTTTGATGTAGGGATGAAATAGACATCCTAAGTCAAAGCAAAACAGCAGGCTTGGGATACCGACATGCTAATTCAATACAAACTATAGAATTTTTAGTGTCCGATCAGCTGTTACGTAAAGGTGATAGACAACGGGGATGATCTCTATATAACCCTGTACCAGAAGTGCTCGTTCGACTCTAGAGTTGCCTCTAAAGATTTGACACAAGATCGATGTTTCTTCACAATAAACTCGCATTTATTCGCTGATAAACATAGCAAGCATGGCTTGTACGTACAGTATACGAACATACATGTATACGAACATTTCACTTCTTACAATGAGCGATGCCATGCTCAAGGGAGACAGTTGTTCAAGTCTAAATCATTGTGAAATTACATTGAATTTTATACAGACCAGTAAATAAAACACTTCGCATCTGCCTGGACTAATCTCCGGTTTCTCACAACTCAAACAGTTAATTAACGATACAGCCGGACTGACCATGTACTTGAGCATCAGTCATTATCCAAACACAGCTGGCCTGTTCTAATCACTTTGATACCGTACAAACACTTAATACATTTAACAAGATATTTCATTTCTATAAACCAAGCCTTCTATTCGAGTCTCAATTAAAATATAACTTGACCTGAAGTGTCAGGTCTCTTGCAGTACCAGATACCATTAGTCTGTTGTCAGCTTATCTTTAATTGTCGGTGCTTCCTGACCACTCAAGTGCATAGAGCAGTTTATACCATACAGCGGGTCAGTATTTCCTGGCTTCCGCTCGATTAATGCCGAGTTCTCACTCTCAATATACTTGCCATGTACTAATCAAACCCTGGAACTAACATTACAATAAACTTTCCAAAACTGATTTAGATAAATGTAAAAACTCAAATAGATACATATATGATTTTCTATATAATAACCTAATCAAAATATGAATGAGTATAAACCTTCATTATCTCACTTGATATTTTACAAAACGTAGGGGATGAAATGTACGAGATTGTATAATATAGAGGCATCGACTCAAGAAATCATTCGAATCACCAAAAATGTCCAGGTAAACTCTCTGCCAGGATTTAGGATTTGCCTGGACATGTGAAGATGCACGTGCGGCGGATCACAGTTTACCGCTGAGAGCTGTAAAATCCTTACACCATTAAATTGCGAAGCCATGACAACATATCGGTCCGAATATTCCTGCCTTTGATATACTCAATTGTGCAATTAAAGTCAGCACTATAAATGCTATTGAACGAAACTGCTCAACGCTGAACATGGATGTTCCTGGCCTCACTAGTGAACAAGCATTTGGTTTGTGATCAGTGTAAATACCAAGTCTGCACAATACAGGTAGGTTCTAAGCTCTTTAAAAGCATGTAAATATCTATCAACATACATCCATCATGGTTTAGAGATTTGAAGAGCAGATCAAATATGGTGCGATCTAATGTCCTGTTGCGTATTCGCTTATTGGCAGATAGTTTAATTATGTGTAAAATATGAGAAACAAGATCCAGAGAAAAACGGAATGTGGTCATCTACGGGGTGCGGTGACTTGGTTTGGGTTTTCCTCCTAGGTATCGCTGATACTGACATGCCGCCTTCAAGAAGCATAGCAGACTGATATCGTTGACTGTCCTAGCCCGTACATGATCTTGATACTAAACAGAGTAGTAGATAAAATACTGCCCTGTGTGACACCCTGGTCCTGATCAAAATAATCAGACATAGTTGTACCCAAACGAATGTGGAATTGTCGAACATTCAAAAAGTTGGAAATAAAAACGGGTAAACGGCTTTTAAATCCAATATTTTGAAGATCTTTCAAAATCAAGTATTTATATGTAGTATCATAGGCTTTTTCTAAATCAAAAAAGATAGAAACCACACGTTCATTCTTGGCGAAAGCATTCTTCACATACGAATCTAATCTGACTAAATGAGCAATGGCACTTCTATTTTTACGGAAACCAGTTTCCAGGTACTAAACAAGGCGATCATTCAATATGCGTTCCATTGTTTTGCAAACACAGCTAGTAAATGAAATCGGACGATAATTACCACGGTCTGTGTGGGCGCGACCAGGCTTTGATACTGGGATAACTATGGCATTATGCCATGATGGTGGAAAGTCTTCTCTTTTCCAAATTACAAGCGTCTGGTCCGTCATTCAAAATTCAGCCGTCGTCCATTAGAGAATATCCACGTCCATAATCCAAAGATCTATTCCATATTCCATATAACAGTATTAGCACCAAATTCAAAAAGACAATCATAGTATGCATAAACATAGGCTTGTTTCCTGCAAGAGAGAAGCGGTCAACAGTTTTAAATGATGCCGGCAAGACATCATGATGTTCCAAAAATATCAAATCCGTATCGCTGATCAGTATTCTTAATCCAAAATATTCGTTGTAAAGTCGTCATCTAAAGAATGATGTATCTCAGTCACGCTTTGTTTGTGACTGTTCATATGAGCACCATGAAGATCTTGAAGTACATGGGTTCATATGGCTCCTAGTCCCGGGTTAAGCGGAATTAGACGCAAGTTACGAATCGTAACGCCACAGATCTTGCACGCTACTCTCGTATTTTGCTATCAGCGTGCGATATGTATCGCCAAATTTGAGAAACTTTGAGTGGAGGCGCTTGATGGTGTAGCCCTGTTTTATAAGTTTCTGCAACAATGTTTTGTGATGTTGATTAAAATCGCCACAATTAACGCAGGATCTAGCACATGCTACTAGGCGTGATATGTATACGCCATATGCAGGTCCCACTGGAATATTACGGTCCAGAAAGGGATAGTTTACGATGTCGAAATTGCAATCGTCTCTTTTGTCATACAATCGACGAGAGAGAATTACAAGCGTCTAGCCCGTCATTCATAATCCAGCCGTCGCCCATTAGAGAATATCCGCGTCCATAATCCAAAGACCTATTCCAATTTCCATATAACAGTATTAGCACCAAATTCAAAAAGACAATCATAGTATGCATAAACATAGGCTTGTTTCCTGCAAGAGAAAAGCGGTCAACAGTTTTCAATGATGCCGGCAAGACATCATGATGTTCCAAAAATATCAAATCCGTATCGCTGATCAGTATTCTTAATCCATAATATTCGTTATAGAGTCGTCATCTAAAAAAAGATGTATCTCAGTCACGCTTCATTTTTATAGAGATATAGGTCTAAATATGATGTGCCTGTAGGGTTATCTGTAGTTTCCTTCAAATCCAGTGAAAGTGGATATATATCCTTCACTGCGTCATTTATATAGCGATTATCCACAGCGAGAAGATCGTCTATATAGCGTTTGGTGAATGAGAAGGAACGGGCTTTGAATGGATCGGTTTTTGAAAGCGCCTGCATATAGTCATATTCAGAAGAGAATAGATATAGGTCAGCCAATAGGGGTGCACAATTAGTACCCATTGGAATATCTATATGCTGTTGATATATTGTGTTGCCAAATTTCACATAGATATGTTGAATATGCGTAATTGGATTTCTATAGGATGTCGGCGAAAATATCGTTCAGTTTTCATTCTACATTTTCGTGCCTCTTTTCAATCATCATTGAAGCAAGGTTTCTTTTCTTTTCTCCTGAAGATGTGAGAATGGTTTGGTTGGCAATTTCTATCAGCATATCTGAGAATAACTCTATAGGATCTGGAACATCAACGAAAGAGACTGCTTGTAGATTTTGTAAACAAAGCTTTTCAAATTCGGGCCAGTTTGCTTTCTTGAAATTATACCTTGTGAAAGAGGGTTCATCAGCTGAATGAACAGCTTTTTAAGTCAGTGGGAAAGTGATCACTTCCACAAAGGTCATCATGAACAGCCCAAGAAAATTCTTTAAGAATAGGAAGGTAGCAAAGTGAGATATCTAATGCTGAATAGGTTCCATGAGCTGAGGACAAATGTGTATAAGAACCATCATTAAAAATACACAAAGAATTATTTGATATAAAATTTTGAAGAATTTTACCTTTACAATTGTCTTCGTTATCCCAGAGGATATTACGACCGTTAAAATCAGACAGCAATAAACAAGGTTTCGGGAGCTGATCGTAAAGATTCTGAAGTTTACTAAGCCGGAGACTATGTAGGTATGTACACTGTACATAATGTGAAAACATAATTCAAGGTAATACGAACTGCTACAGCTTGTAAATCTGTCACTAAATCAACAGGACTGTGTTAAACACCCATTTTAATCAATATTGAAGAGCCGCCTGTAGCTTTTCCATGTTCGTCTAAAGCGTGGGAATGATAAGGTGTGTATCTGCGAAATTGGCATTTATCTTTATCTGCTTTCTTCAGAAAGGTCTCGTTGAGACAAAAGGCTGATGGTTCATATCTTGAGTTAATAATTGTTCATTCAAATTTGGCTAAACTTCTCTGCAATTCCAATTTTTAGAAATGACATACAAAACTACCCAAGCTAAGATATATAACGTTAACTTAGAGAATGTTAACGTTTTCTTTTGGGTATTTCTTTTTGACCGTTCTTTTTATTTTTCATTGCTTCTCTGTCTTCTTTTTTACTTTTTCTCACATCTTTCCCTCTCTCTTGTCCCAACAAGACTTTCGACCTTTGGTTCAAGGATGTCTCGTCTTTTAATGGACGCTCGTCACAATCAACATACTCTTCATCAGAAAGCATAGATAACCCGTTGGTATGAGTGGAGGTAGTATCGACTATTTCAGGCTTCTTGCCGGTTTCAATATCTACGGTTTTCTGTTGACCGCTTCTCTCTTGCAGGAAACAAGCCTATGTTTATGTATACTATGATTGTCTTTTTAAATTTGGTGCTAATACTGTTGTATGGAATATGGAATAGGTCTTTGGATTATGGACGCGGTTATTCTCTAATGGACGACGGCTGAATTATGAATGACGGACCAGACGCTTGTAATTCTCATTTTCCTGATTCGTGGTAGCTTTTTTCAGTACAAGACTGTTGATTACTTTCATCAGCTGTGAGTTCATTCGTTATTTCCTTATTTGGTGCCAAGTTTAAATCTACACCAGAGTGAATATGGTTAATGAATGAATCAACAGACTGCACAGGTGCATCCTGGCCCGACGCACGACCAGTATCCGGTAAGTTGTCACTCTTCAATTCTCCCCGAGTCGATGCGATGTCAACACTTTCAGTATGATCAGAAGCAGACTTCTGATCATTTGGCTTGGTATCCACACCTCCACTGCAAACCTCACTATCACAGACATCGTCATCCTCGGAACCACAATCTTCCTCCATCTCGTCCAGGAGAGACGTGTAATGGTTTGAGGTTTTCTCGTTCTCTTTTGTGGTTTTCTCGCTTCCCCCGGCGGAGTCTATCCTCTGATGACCGATGACATTTGCTTTCCTTTGGTGGCCTTGCCATCAGGACCTACAGTCTTCCATACCCCTACTGTTCTACTTCGAGGGTCTCCAGCTGACAGATGTTTTTTCTGTTTGAAAGCATCTGCATAAGTTCTTTTCGAACTTCTGTGAGAGGAACAGGACAAGGACCCAAGGGATCATTTCTTTCATTGTTAGCCACGGTATCTCTAAGTACCTTTTTGGTGACAAATTAGGCATTTATATTATAAAGGACACTTCGAGTTCATGTGATCTTCTGATCCACCGGTATAACATGTTTTCACTTGACCTTTATACCAAACAGGAAGTCTCGTACCTTCAACTAAAATAGAAGAAGGAAGAGTACGTTTGGAGCTCGACATCCAAATTCTTCGAAAGCCTGTCTCAAACTCTCTATCAAACGAATATAACTCTTTTTCTATAGATAGAATCATCACCATAGAACTCAAATGCAGTTCTAATCGCAGAATCTGGGAAGTCGCATGGACCTTTCATCTTTACAAGCAATTTCCTTGGTTCTATTTCCTCAAAATCACCACGTTGATCTCCAACGCGAATGCCTTCCAGCGTTAGGCGAATTTTAGGAATTTCATTTGCTAATGTGACGTTCCACAGGGTACTTGATACCTGTACCAGACCTGTAAGGACTGACCGTCCTGATCCAACAGCGTGGTATATATCAATCGCATTAGCGTTTTTTAAGCCTAGGAGTTTTAGGCTCAGTGGTCTATCAAACTGTCTAAACGCCATAGTAAAAAAATAAAAAAATAAACTAGGGAGTCTCACTACAACTACAAAGAGTGACACGCACGCACCTCAACAGCGTGCTCTCCCACAGAGTACACATTGACTACCCCCGAAGGAGCCTCACCCCAAAGGTGTATACTACAACCAGTGTCACTAAACAATACACTCTCTCCCCAAGAGAACCCCAGGTCTAGGCAGAACAATAGCCCAGCTCTGGGTCTTGCGAGTTGCCTGGCGACACCGAGGAACAAAAGAAGAGAGAACAAAGACTAACGCAAACCTGTATTCTGAGGGTTAGCCCTACAACGCACAGCCATAAACCTGTACATGTGTATAGCCCACCTCGATAAGCATATATATTATGTGCAAATCGACCTAAGCTAAACCGTACTAAAAACGAACCAACTACAAACTAAACCAAACCAACAAGGAAATATATACACCAGCGAACAGAGCAAAGAAGAGAGAGACAGAAAAAAACGCCGACCCTCTCAGTCACAAAGACCAGTAAGGTAGTAATGGCAGACCTCTGCCCTCCCAAACCGGACCGAACCGACAAAGACAGAAAACGCCCTGAAGGGCAAAAAACTGAGAAATAATTCCAAAATTTCACCACAGGTACTTGTCAAAACTGTTCACAAAATATATTACACAAAAACCAGAGCTAAGATCAGCTGAAATCAGTCGACTCCTAATCTCTCTACGTCCGGGCCCCTGATGAGGTTTAAATAGCCATTAGAATTACAATATAGGAAAAATACCACGTTATATCATATCGACATGTCAATGCAGTCAAGAAATCATACTCTTACAAAATTAACAACCGAGAAATCTGGAACCAATATCTTCATACAGACTATTTATCCTCGACATAGCAACAAAAATCATATACCTCATATGGCAATAACATAATCCGGTTAGGCCTGCAAACCGTCAGTAGACCTACAATCCAGACAGTGTATTACGTTACCACAACATATTTTCAGTTCATTTAATAAAAGATTAAATATCCGTGGAATGACAACAGCAATTCCATGTCCACACACAGCTATACCATATGTGACAGTGCCATAGTAAACCGTTGTAAACAAAAGCTGATAAAAGAAAGTGTCCGCAAGCCAATTAAGGCCGGTCGCAGGTCAAAGTGCAGACTAGCTGCTGATTCGCCGAATGCGGCCTACACAATAGGCCGGGCATATCGATTGGGTGTCGCGACACCTTCAAGAGCAATCTATTTGGATTTGGTATTATTAGTTATTATTTTGAATGTAGTAATTTAGTCTTGATTATATCAGAAATATAGATAATATCCTAAAATCTAACGAGACCACATGTGGTGGCAGCGGTGGATCTCATGCCCACAGGAGAAGAACCACACCTCATACTAGAATGTAGCTTGCTATTACTAATATTATCATGAACTATTACACCAGCAACGTGAAATTACAACACATGCAACAATGCTATTTATATACTGTCAAGTATACATCCGAAGCAAAATTATTATCATTACCGCGTGAAACCTTCATGAAAACAATTGACCATGAAAACCATTGACCAATGAAACAGGATTATACTATCACTGAAATCCTTATGCCCAACTAAATCTTTACATATCTAATTCGATTATTAAATCACCTTCTAAAGTTGCATTAAATCATATTATTATCATTTCATAATGCTTTACTTCATTACGAAGAACAATTGTAGCATTCCGCAATACTAGCTCTGCAAAAGACTAGCTTTCCATTAATGCCTTTAGAACTTCATCTGCTGATTTTTTTAGACATCTGACCTAATCCTTTCTTGACCCCTGGTGTCAAGAAATGGAATAGACATCGGCGTTGGTTCATTTTAAATAAATGTTTCGTGAGTCAGTCGTGAATGATATGAATCATCGTGAATACAACGCCTGATTATAGCCTGGTCAAACCGCTTCTGACTGTTACGATGAGTACAACCTATAGTTTTCTTAAACTCGTGAAGTTTGTTGTTAACCCCAGCATCCCATATAGGTTCAGGTACAAGATTTTCAGGACCCCACGATGAATAATCTAATCATCCAGGGCTTCCCTGACCTTTTTATTAGCAGCAGTATTTCCTGCGGTGCCAACGTGACTAGATAGCCAACAAAACAATATTAAACAACTCTACGGTCATACAATTTTAGAAAATTCGGGATGTATGGATGATTTGAAGAGCTATTCTTAATCGCCTTAAGGCATGACAGTGATTATGAGAATATGACATATTATTTTATTTTGTTGGACACAATATCTTCCAAGGCCGTCAAAAGAGCTTTGGCTTCAAAAGCCAACGTAGAACTATTGTCTAGCCATCGAGGGGTTTTGGCTTTTGAACTGGAAATAGTAGCACAAGCTACTCGGTCACCATTTTTGGCACCAGTATGTGTAGCCTGATGAGATTGATAGTTTTCTCTCAGTAGACTGATTTCGCACTGAGACACAAGTTGACTTGTCTCAGCCTTTTAAAATTTTGTCAGTAGAAGATCTACTTCCGGTTTGGCCAACTGCCAAGGTGGAAATGATGAAAGCTTGTTTGGCGAGCATGATCGCTGCCACTATATTGACGGGAGCATCTTTAACAGAGCAAACTGGATTCGAGTTATATCACATCCTATTAAACGATCTGTAATATCTTTGATATATTGTATTTTAATCAATTTAACTTGAGCTTCGAAAAATCTGTATACCCCCTATTGCAAACCAATAAATACTCCCTTAAGAACAGGATTATATGCAGCAAGTTTGGTGATAAACATCGCACAAGGAAAATACGATATAGCTCTGAAATTTGGGACATAATATACACTTTCTGCCAAAATGGTCGGAGCATCGAGAAAGCTTTGATAGATGCAATCATGTCTGGCAAATTGAATTGATTCTTTGGATATTTCCCAGTCAATTTGAGAAACTACAAAGAATGTGTTATTTTGTTGGCTTTGACCTACGATCTACCTGAATATAATATAGAAACTCATATAATGTGCCAACATTTGCCTATCCGGCGAACGTCAATGTTGATTGACCACACATTTCTCTTGGAAGGAATGGGTATTGTTGTCAAAACTGAATTTGATAGTAATTCACTGGTATTCCAGTCTAGCGAATATTTCCTCTATGTGGAGCTTACAATTACATAAAAATAAGATAATGTCGTTCCGTATTTAACGTACACACATGTAATTTTCTGAAAACATACAGACATCACGATTTACGGATTTTGAAGAGCTCGTCAAATACGGTACGGGTAGCATTCTAAGAGATGTTTAAGCGAAAATCGTCCCATTATATTATAACAGCCTGTTTGTAATGTAATCGCTTGTTGTCGAATAGATTAATTGACTTAGCTTACTTGGCTGTATATCCGCCCTTCCGTACCTCAGTGTCCATATGTGAAGCCGTAGTTAGTGTAAATGTGCGTTCATGGTGTTCATTCTTGCTACAGACAAAAAAGATCAAGGAGGTCCAACTTAACGCTGTAACTTAGGGCAATCTCTCACTGTGGTTTTTGCGGACAATGCCATCGCCATTGGGGCGCGCGATGATTATACCAACATTTGAGAAAACACTTCGTTGACCTGCGAAACTTTAAAGCATAGGCAGATATCCTTAATCCAGAAGACTGTAGATTGGTTACTTTGATGCAGACATTTTGACAAATGTCGTTGACTTCTGGTTGGCACTGAAAGAATATCTAGTCATTTATATGTTCCTGATGTTTCTGCTGAGGTACATTTGGTATGCAATATTATATTCCGTACACTACGAGAGAATGTGACGGGCTGTGCAACTTGGTCGGGACTTTACTCATAGGCCACACTGTTACTTATACTTCGTCCTCAAGAGGAAGTTCAGATTGGTGCTCTGCGTATTTATTTATTTCTCCATGTATCCTCAGCTCGTATTCACGTATGTTTTCAACTTCACAAATGGAAACAAAAAAGTAGTACATCATCCGATGAAGAATTACTTTTACTATAATAATTATGCGCATATACAATATTTAGTGCGCGTCGGTGATGGCATTGTATTAGTAAAGTGTCCCACTCGCTTTAACTAGATGCAATGCTAATATGAGCAGACTGGTGTTGCATTATCTAGACTCAGACATTGAAGAGCCATATACTCTGAAGCAAATGATTTATCGACTAGACACGACCAGTTTCTACCCCGTATACTATAAACTGCCTTCGGTCTGTGGATGAATCGCTGTGTGATTGTCTTTTAAGAGATAGTGCACGATACAGTACGCTGAAGAACTCCTACGGCTGAATTCATATGGCAACACTATGAACACAACATATCCATTGGTGAATTGTACAGTGAACTATAAACTACCTGATGGGTGGCTGGAGTTTGTAGTACTTTTCTATGTAAGCGGTACTTTGCTCGCTTTTGGGGGAAACTTTCTGGTCCTGTTGACGGTGATCCGGAGACCGCTACTACACCGGGTGTCTTACTACATGTACTATCTTGTGGCTGCCTTAGCATTCGAGGATCTGCTTCAGGGTGTCACCATCGGTACATTTACAGCACTGGGCAATATTAGTGGATGCTGGCCGCTAGGAGATCCGACCTGTGTCCTCTATGGTTTCATCACCACAAATCTATATGGTGTAGAATTTCTTCTCCTGGGCACCATCACTGTAGATCGCTACATCGCCTGTTGTCTACCACTAAAATATGCCGTCCTTGTCACTCACAGGCGCTGTAAATCTGCGATTGCGGGATGCTGGATATATGCAGCGGTCGTTACCATCTTACCTTTAATTGGTTTTGGCTCATATCAGTACGTTGCACATCTACAAACGTGTGAGATTGATAGGTCAAACCACCCACTAACGGTAGGATTCAAAGGCATCATGGTTAGCACCACCTTCGTACCATGCACTATCGTGATTGTGGTTTGTCAAATTAAAATATACAAACAAGCAAAGAAGGTAACTGATCAACCTTTGCCTCAAGTTTCACGCACAGGAACATCATCTGGTATCGTCATGGTATCTTCCCGACCCACGAAAGCAGTGCTCACTGTTTCGCTCGTGACAGGGATATACTTTCTATGCTGGCTGCCATATGTCGGAGTGCGCTCCATCCAATTTATTAAAGAATTGCAGCACACTGATGTTGAAATTATGTCTAATTTGGAGATAGCATCGCGATGTGTATTCGCGGTGTCAAAATTCGCCAATCCTATCGTGTATGGAGTCTATAACAGAGAGTTCAGACAAGAATGTATAAAATTATTTCAGGGGCAAAGATTGGTGAGATAAGTCATAAGGATGTCCGCTGCTGGTAAATCAAAGTAATTACCTTTTTGAATAATGTGTTTTGTTGCATTCATAATTGTGTAATATGTGGGAAAACAAAGAAAAAAACATAGGTTGGTGTGCATTTTTTTTAGGTACAGCCACTGTTAAATGGACTGACCCATGCTTCATTTGGTAACCCAGAAAACATTGGGAATAACCTTGGTTTTGAAGCATATTCATGAAAAAATCATATAAATATTATTTAACTTTTTAGCCCACCATCACCAGATGGTGGGCTGTTCAAATCACTTTTCGTCCGTGGTCCGTCGTCCGTCCGTCGTCCGTCAGTCAGTCAGTCCGTCCGTAAACAATTCTTGTTACCGCGATTTCTCAGGAACTACTGCATGGATCTTTTTCAAATTTGGTACACAGGTTCCCCTTGGGGTCTAGTTGTGCAAGAAACCTTTTCTGGTCCGATTCGAAAATCCAATATGGCCACCAGGCAGCCATCTTGGATTTCCCCATGAAACCTTGTTACCGCGATTTCTCAGGAACTACTGCATGGATCTTTTCCAAATTTGGTACACAGAATCCCCTTGGGGTCTAGTTGTGCAAGAAACATTTTCTGGTCCGATTCGAAAATCCAATATGGCCACCAGGCAGCCATCTTGGATTTCCCCCTGAAACCTTGTTACCGCGATTTCTCAGGAACTACTGCATGGATCTTTCTTCAAATTTGGTACCCAGGTTCCCCTTGGGGTCTAGTTGTGCAAGAAACCTTTTCTGGTCCGATTCGAAAATGCAATATGGCCACCAGGCAGCCATCTTGGATTTCCCCATGAAACTTGTTACCGCGATTTCTCAGGAACTACTCCATGGATCTTTTTCAAATTTGGCACACGGGTTCCCCTTGGGGTCTAGTTGTGCAAGAAACCTTTTCTGGTCCGATTCGAAAATGCAATATGGCCACCAGGCAGCCATCTTGGATTTCCCCATGAAACTTGTTACCGCGATTTCTCAGGAACTACTCCATGGATCTTTTTCAAATTTGGCACACGGGTTCCCCTTGGGGTCTAGTTGTGCAAGAAACCTTTTTTGGTCCGATTCGAAAATCCAATATGGCCACCAGGCAGCCATCTTAGATTTCCCAAGAAACTTTATCATCATTTCTCAGGAAGTACTGCATGGATCTTTCTCAAATTTGATACACAGGTTCACCTTATGATCTAGTTGTGCAAGATACCTTTTTCGGTTCAAATTGAAAATCCAATATGGCCACCAGGCGGCCATCTTAGATTTCCCCATGAAAATTTGTTGTCGTGATTTCTCAGGAAGTACTGTCTGGATCTTTCTCAAATGTGGTAGACAGGTTGCCCTTGTGGTCCAGTTGTGCAACATACCTTTCTGGTCCGATTCCTAAATTCAATATGTCCATCAGGCGGCCATCTTGGATTTCCCCATGAAACTTTGTTATTGCGATTTCTCAGCATGGATCTGCATGGATCTTTATCAAATTTGGTACACAGGTTGCCCTTGTCACCTAGTTGTGCGAGATACCTTTACTGGTCCGATTCGAAAATCCAATATGGCCACCAGGCACCCATGTTGGATTTCCCAATAAAACTTTGTTATCGTGATTTCTCAAGAAGTACTGCATGGATCTTCCTCAAATTTGGTACACAGATTCCCCTTGTGGCCCAGTTGTGCAAGATACCTTTTTTGGTCCGATTCGAAAATCCAATATGGCTGCCAGGTGGCCATCTTGAATTTCCCCTTGAACCACTGTTATCTTGAATTCTCAGGAAATATTTCATGGATCTTTCTGAAATTTGGTACACAGGTCCCACGTGGGGCCTAGTTGTGCAAGATACCTTTTCCGGTCCGATTCGAAAATCCAATTAATACGGTAAGAGTCGATGGATCAAACGGTGGGGCATATTCTATATATTGACTATAGAGAATATCCATATATTCACCTTCCATATCAAGGAGTTAAAATAATTCGGAATTAAAATGTATTTGGTCAAATTTTAAATCAGTTTTCTTTAGTCCATGCAGTTGCAAGTGAACTGCCCCACCCTTTCATCTGCCGGCAGGTCAGCTACATGAAGGGACGTCACTCATGTGACACAATGTCACAACTCGACAACTGTAAACTACTGCATGTTTCGATCCAAGGGAAATAATCAAGATTCAGACATTTTCAAATTCGAAGTTTCAACATTACTGCGCGGACCGGATCCCTTCAGTATTAAGTATTGTACCATCTTACTATTTTCGAGCATGGTATCTTAAAAGAGATATCTCAAACTAGACCAGTAAACAAAACAGAATTAGCATTCGTTCCAAATTATAAAATCTTAAGTATGCCAAAGTGTCAAAGAGATTTTTCTTCGCTTCCAGTGTAAAAAATAAAAATAAAATAAAAATACTACAAAACGAAGACGAAGGACATCTTCACTCACTTCACCTTCACTGGATTTGAAGGAAACTACAGATAGCCCTACAGGCACATCTTATTTAGATCTCTACCTCTATAAAAATGAAGCGGGCATTCTCTCTCGTCGACTTTATGACAAAAGAGATGATTACAATTTCGATATCGTAAACTATCCCTTTCTGGACAGTAATATTCCAGTGGGACCTGCATATGGCGTATACATATCTCGCTTAGTAGCATTTGCTAGATCCTGTGTTAAATGTGATGATTTTAATCAACGTCACAAAACATTGTTGCAGAAACTTATAAAACAGGCTATTCCACCAAGCGCCTCCACTCAAAGTTTCTCAAATTTGGCGATACATATCGCATGCCGATAGCAAAATACGAACGTAGCGTGCAAGATCTATGGCGCTACGTTTCGTAACTTGTGTCTAATTCCGCTTAACCCGGGGCTAGGGGCCGTATGAACCCATGTACTTCAAGATCCTCATGGTACTCATATGAACAGTCACAATCAAAGCGTGACTGAGGTACATCATTTTAGATGACGACTCTATAACGAATATTATGGATTAAGAATACTGATCAGCGATACGGATTTGATATTTTGGAACATCATGATGTCTTGCCGGCATCATTGAAAACCGTTGACCGCTTCTCTCTTGCAGGAAACAAGCCTATGTTTATGTATACTTTGTCTTTTTGAATTTGGTGCTAATACTGTTATATGGAAATGGAATAGGTCTTTGGATTATGGACGCGGATATTCTCTAATGGACGACGGCTGGATTATGAATGACGGACTAGACGCTTGTAATGTACATTCACTGTCAGACTAACTTTGCTCATTTCTCTTGTACTATAACAACCGACATGAGTTCAGTTTCTAGAAATCTTGAAACTCTGGAAACTTAAAAAGATTATATCTTGGTGTTTTCCAGTGTCGCTTTTTCGATCTTTTTCGCTCAGATTCGAAATTCTGTAAACAAAATTACAACTCAATCGTCTTAGTGCTGTCCAGGAGTTTGACTGGAACTTATACACGTCAGGAGGCTATAGTTGTGATTGTGAATCGTCGAACTTTATCTATACACAATGCAAACATATTGTGACTGGTGACCTTGATGTGGTGAGTGATAAGGATCTAAAATTACTCCTGATGAAGGGACCTAAATATAGAGAGCCAAGAAGAATAAATCTGAAGGCCGACCAGAAGATAGTCCTGTCTGCATTGGAACAGTACGTTATTGATTGGTCTAAGCGAGAAAAAGTTGAACCT
>JAVTVY010001836.1:0-33494 GCA_036873755.1 Hanleya hanleyi | reverse complement strand
CCGGTCTTGCATGAACATGTCTACATGCAGTCGACCCATCATATCCACCGAGGCACTGTTCGCAGTGAAAGCCTTCCGTTTGTTATATCCCCCATTGTCCGCCGTGTCCATGTGCTCGGCCGTGTCCTTGTAGAATAAAGCGGTTGTCAGCTGAGATTTTTTAGCCTCTCGGCCATACGACAACAGTGTCTCGATGTAGGCTCGATAGGGGTACGTGTTGGTGGAGTCACTGATGAGTTTGTCGCTGAGAAAAATATCCACCTGCTGAAACATCGAGTGCAGCCAGAGATTCGTCGGGCCTACCGTTGCTTGGTCAGCGATTCTGGTGCCAGCTCCATTGACCACCTTGGCTTTCACATACAAGTAGGTATGGGCTAAATCCACATAGGCCGTATCCGCATTACTGATGGTGAACTCGATGGGCCCGGTTTCGTTGATGCTGGAGAGCGGGAGATGCTCCACCCATAATCCTTGTTCGACACTGGTTTGTGTGGGCGGCACGGTCCACAAATCAAATTCACTGTTGGTGGAGGGGCAGGACTCGGCGTGGATTAAGGCCATGTTTTAAGAAAAGATATCCTTTGTCTTCTTGGATGTGCGTCGTCGCTGGGTCGGTCGTCGACTGGTGCGTGGTCTCGGTGGGGCAGCTCTTTTATTCCCAACGGTGCGTTGTGCTTTGGCCACCAAGACGCCCCCCGCTTCTTTGGCCCGCCGTTTCAAGGATTCTTTGGGTGCCGTACCCCCAAGACATCACCGGCCACTTGCAGTCCACTGCGTACCGCTTGTTTGCCGATTGCTTTCACCCCACGCGTCACCAAGGGCAGGAACGTTTTGACGATGCTGCCAAGTATGTTCCCCAGTCCATGTCCTCGTTGCATGCGTGCACCGCTAAAGACCGGAAAGCCACCCCCGGCCTGTTGGGCATAATAGTCAGCATAGCTGCGTGCATCGCACTCGTAAGGTACTTTCATTATGCAAAGTGGGGAGCACGTGCTTGTCGAAAATGAAGTGTCAGCACCACTTTTCCTCGTTCAAATGCCACCGGTCGTCCCGTGTCATCTCTTATATCCGTGATCGTGTTGATGTCAGTTTGTCGTACGGGCAAGTAGAGCATGTGGGTGAAACTGTGGGTGACTTGACCTCCATACGTCTTTTTAATGGGGACCACCCGTAACAGAGGTGTGTTGATATCGCCCACGATGTGGTTGTCCACCACGTCCGAGTAGACGTAGAGTCCGTACATACCCGACTTCACATCCATCGGCATCTCGCCATGGTGTTGGGAGGGACCAGCGAACATCTGTAGATCGAAACCCAGCATTTGCTGTAGTGTAGGACTGAGTTTCACATTCACGGTATCGGTGACGGTAAGCTGTGCCTTGTCGTTGTGTACGTTGACATCGAAGAACACGTTTCTCTTGAAGCGCAAGGCTGTCAGGCGTGTTGCACTATCCGTCACCCCCCGTAGCGCCTTATCATGCATCAGTCTTGACAGCCCACCCATGAACACTTTGGGGGTATCGTATTGGCCTTCGGGCAGGGTGAGCCGGGTGTTTTTGCCTTCGTAGGTGACCTCGTACCACACTTCATTGGCTCGCACGTTGTACCACGAGTAAGGGTATTGGATATCCACGAGGGCACATTCCCACCAGCCAGGTAAATGTAACGGTTGCGGTAACTGGGTGACGTACTTGGCCACGGTGTTGTCAGGAAACACATCCAGCGAACTGTTACTGGGTAGGGTCAGGTAAAACATGGCGACTGAGCTGTCCTGCTGCTGCTGTTGGTTTTAATAGGTCTTCCAGGCCTTGGGCGGTTGTGTCCGGCGTCGTGTTCGTCGCGTTGATTTGCTACGTGTCACGGCTCTGGAGATGTGCGGTGTCCTGATCGAGGGTGGTTTTTTAAAGGTCTGAAAAGAAGGTGCCCGTTGTGATGGTGGTGGAGTTTTGGGGGGTGACTCCGGTTCCCAGTCGGCTTCCCAAGAAGGTTGTGGTGAGAGTCGTGGTGCACGACTCGGCGATTGCTGGGTTTGCTGCATAAAGGCCCAGCGGTGGGGGTTCCCCACCAATTCCTGTGGTACATACATGTCTTTCAAGCCTTGAGCGAAGACCTCCCATCCTCGAGGATCGGTGTGCGATCTGCGTTGACGCATCAGATCATTCACTAAATCCGTCATGTGGGTGCCGGGGACCACCTGATTCTGTACCAGGAGTTCGCCTTTATCATTCCAAGTCATGTTAGGATTCTGTTTCATCCGTTGTAATACCAGGCCAGCTTGTTTCTTGAACGAGACAGGTACACTCTTCAGCACTTCGTCTTCCACCCACTGTGGGGCTGTGGGGGCTACCCCTGGTAATGGCGGCTGTTGGAACGGTGCTGAGGTCAGCGGTCTGTCACGTGGTGGTGGTGGTGGTGGTGGTGGTGGTGGTGCTGTTGCTGGGGTAGACAGGGTTTTGTATTGGTCCATGAACGTCATGTACCGTTGAAGCGTCTCATTGTACCGTTGTACTTTCTCACTGTCGCTTAACCCCGGTCTCTGTAAGATCTGTTGCATCTCTCCATCGAGGCTGTTTATGGTCTTCACCGTAGGTGGGACAGGGTAGGGTGATTGGAGGTTTTGCAGGAACCGTGGTTCGACGAGGACCATTTTTTCGTGTGGTTCATTGTCGGCCGAAGAGTCCACCCAATACTGGACCCAACACGGAAGCGGCCAACGGTGCTAAGATGGCCCCGAGAAAGCCGCCTTTCTGTAACACCTTTTTCTTTTGTGTTTGAGGGACCCGCTTGTGGACTAGGGTTCGGAGACCTGTCTTATGCTTGGCCAACTTGGTCTTCTGAGCCGGAGTCAGTGGTACGTTGCCTTTTAACAGGTTGTACCCGATCTCGCACAGACAGCGTACAAGGTCAGGGTCCGCACCGCGTACAATGGTTCGGACTAACTCGGGTGGGGCCGTCTTCAATACACGGAGCGTGGGAGCGTGCTTCCGTACTCGCGCAGACATCCTGTACAACTAATGCTAGAACCCACAACTCTGCCCTTTTTATCCACCTCACAGACAAAGTCAACCCTGCTGTGGTATTCATTCTTTTTATTATTCCCCATCATCAAACACACAGACCCCAGCTGGGGCGCCACTGTGGATGTGTTTACATTATTTTTGCATGTACACGTGGTGGGTCTCTCCGGGAAAGATGCCGGTCCGTAGTCGAAGGTGGTCGGGGGTGGCTTGCTTGAGGTCGAACAGCATATACCCGTGCTGAGGGGTTGTGGCATCTTTGAAGGCTTCCAACGCAAACGGTGTGCGGCCGGGATACATCTGTCTCGCCAGGTGCAGCAGTTGAGTGGTATCTCTCGGGTTTTTGAAGACCACCAGGTAGTGGGCATTTAAGCTGATATTCCGATGTTCTTTGTTTTTACTGAACAGATTCTGCACAATGTAGATGATGCTGAGCCGTCGATGATGGCTGCCTTTGGTAAAGAGTTGGGTGACCCGTGCATCCGTCTCCGCCATGAGATCATCCAGAACCACCAAGGTGTCGGGTTCCAAATCGGCCAGGTTGGGTAGGCCTTCCACGAACGTGATGTGGGGCATTGCTGCATACGCTTCCTGCCATTCTCCGTAACACCACACGACTCTGGCAATGGGTGGAGTGATCATGCTGTCGGCGTGTTGAAGGAGCTTCCTGACGAAGTGCGTTTTGCCGGAGCCCGTCGGTCCTGCGATGACGCAAGTGAAGGGATGCTGCCACCCAGGGTCCATGGTTCGAGGTGTATCCGTTGTCGTGGTAACCCGCTCTTGTAAATTTCGTACGAGTGAACTGGAGTGGTGGTGGGTACAACGTCGGTCGTCGTTGTCTGTTCACGTTCAGAGATGGTGCTGGGGGTGGGTACAACGTGGGTGGTCGGTTCACTGTGAGGGATGAAATCCGGTGGGTCTTGAGACGTAGTAGGTGTACTTGGTGTAAGTGTAGAGCTCGACGTGGCTTGTACGCGGGGTGTGGTGGTGGTGGTGACTGGGCTCGATACGACTGGTGCTCTCTGTAGACCCGTTTCACTGATGGCTGGTGTTCTCAGTTGGTTAAGTAACGTACTGACATAGGCTACGTCGTAAAACACACCTCCGTACAACACACTCAGCAGGGTTAGCAATAGCACCCCAAAGACCACTTGCGCTTTGCGCGTTTTGCGAGACGCTGTCTTCGGAGGCAGCTGCTGTTGGTCCATAGCACTGTGGTCGGACGTGGAATGAAGGAGGACGGCAGTGGTGTCTGGCTTTATAGTCGTTTCACCTGGTTGGCCGCGACCCAGGAATTGAAGGAACTGGGCCAGCCTTGCCATTTTACGAAATGAAACAGTTTGCCACGTCGACGTTCCGTTTTCAAAATCTGCTCCACCGTGTAGTAGTCTTGCTGTGTTTTTACAACAGGCTGTAATTCCGTGTCGTAAAACGTCCCCAGCAACGTTTCCCCTTGGAGATCTTCCAGTTCATAGACTCGCCGCTGTCGGGGTAGGCGCCGTTTAATCAGGAAGTGCTCATCGCTCCAGTTGGGCAAGTAACTTTTCTCGAACTTGCCCTTGACTTTACTGATCCGTACAGGGTCCCCGACCTTGTACACCGCCTTCGTCGTTCGCTGCGATGGCCTGGGGTACAAGACACGCCGGACTTGGGCTTCATTGCGTTGGGTCACGGTAATGGGGGCTCTCTCTATACTTCGATGATAGGCTCGATTGTAACCCCTCACCAGTTTCGGGAGAACATCGATGTACCGCCTTGTATTCTTATAGGTGAAATATTTATACATGCGGCCTTTGAATGTCCTGTTGAACCTCTCCACCACGGAAGCCTTGGTCTCGTTGTACGTATGGAAGAAAAACACCTTCTGTTTCTTGAGAAAGGCTTGGAACGGTCTGTTGAGGAATTCCGTGCCTTCGTCGGTTTGCAAATACAAAGGTTTGCGCCCGGTCTTGAAGATGTCTTTGAACGCCGCTATGAGATTTGCCCCCGTTTTCGTCCGGATGGGTACCACCCACGCATACTTGGATAGGATATCGATGCACGTCAAGATATACCGATTCTCATCGTTGTGTTTGGCAAAGGCGCTCATATCCACCAAATCCGCTTGCCACTGGGCATCTATTCCTCCCACGATGACCCGGTTCCGTAGAAAATGGCGACGGACAGATCGATGTAAGGTATAGGTGTCTTGTCTTCTTAACCAATCTCGGACTTGGGCACGTTGTACCCCCTGGGGTTTGGCCGCTCGATAGAGAGCCGACAATGCACTATAGGCCGCCGGACTGTCGGGACTGTAGTATAAGTTATCCAACACCTTCTCCCAGCGCTTCATGGTGACAAAATGATGATGGACCCTGGCTCTATCGTTTATTTATAACGGGTATATCTTGGGCCGGAGTTTCTTTCTGATTTTCTTCGTGGACTTCCACAGTGGCCATGGTAAATGACCAGTCCAACTCGTCTGATGACCGCTTGATAAGCACTTCATCCACATCCACCACGGCATCTTCCAATGCAGACCATAGATCAGGGTGAAGGGTAAAATGCACTGTACCTCCATCTAGCCGAGCCAATTGAGCAAAGAAAGGGCCGCGTCGGATGTACACATCGTGACACAAGTGGATGAGGTCGCCGTCCAGTTCACCAGACAACACCCGTTTGAATTTGGTCCAGCCCTCCCGGGACAGACGAATGTGAGCCGGGCACGGTTGTGTAGGGTCCGTGTCTCCCACCACCTCCTCCATGATATCGACCTTATCCGCATACACGTGCAGGAAAACCTCGGGGGTCAAGCTGAAATACGCCAGTACTATATGCTCCGTCATGGTCAGTACGTGAATGGTACCAGATTTCACTGTCTCTCGTATTTATAGGGAGAACCCCGTGAGATCAAAGGATCAGGTGGTCATGTCATTGGGCTGACTGAGTCTAGCGGGGTAATCAATGGCATCGTCGTCGGGTTCATGTAGTTGTTCATGGGGTTCAGCCGCCGCGTCTTCCATAGCACGAACCCACGCTAATTGGTCGGGTGATCGGTCGTCCGGTGTAAATAACTGGTCCACAATAGGCACTATTTTCTCCAAGGCTGACCACACAGAGGAAGTTAGGCTGATACTTCGCGTAGGCTCTTGGTAGGGACCCAGACGTATGTGGACGGGTGGTACGGAATATACGTAGATGGCGTTGTCCAGGTGGATGAGGTCTCCGTCCAACTCACCGCTCAACACCCGTTTAAACTTAGTCCACCCATCACGCTGTAGTGTCACCGGATTCGATAGCCTCTCAGCGGGCGTCCAGTAAATAGCTTGATCGTCTTTCACCAGCGTGACTTTATCTTGATAAATGTATAACCTCACACTGGGTGTAAGAGGCAGGATGGCGCGTAGTGACATGCTTGCTGTAAATGTCGAAGGGAGAATGACACACACTCTGTCTCATCCCCTGTATTTATAGTGTCAATACCACAGCGCCAGGGTGAATAGGGCACAGACTAGTATGAGGCCAACCAGCCGGCGCTGGTTCCGGCGTGAGCGCTCCTGGTCCATAGCGCGAGCATCAAGGATGGCTGTCATAGTCCAGTAGTGGTGAGTGATGGCACGCCTCTCCATCGAGTGCACTCTGTGGAGGACCGCTTCTGTGAACTCGTTCAGGATCTGGCGTCGTCCCTCGTTGTCGTCGCCATCTGCAAACATGGACCGGACCACTGCTCGGTAACCCGTGAATGAATTCACCACGGTGGCATACTGTAAAATGCGAGTCGCATGGGGCTGGATCTCCGCCATGGCTCTGTAGAAATGAAGGTGTGGGATCCAGAGGGACGTGTTTTATAGACCAGATGTAGCTCTACGGGTGTAGTCCGTGATACGTACTATTCTGATGGGTTAGTCCAAAAAAAGGGAGCAACAACAACAACAACAACAACACAGATTACAGATCAATCCTTTTTCCAGGTCACGCCCGATTCACGCAGACCGGAAGTGACGTCATACACCTGCGCACAACCGTGATGGAAAAAAATGGATATGACCTTGAACTGATCACGTGACCTCCCCGTGATGACAAATACCCAGAACCAAGTGAGTACATGCATCCCATAGTCCCAGGTCACGCCCGATTCACGCAGACCGGAAGTGACGTCATACACCTGCGCACAACCGTGATGGAAAAAACCCAGAACCAAGTCAGTACATGCATTCCATACAGGCAGACGAGGTCAAAATACTCGCTTCTGATTGGCTGGTCAGGTCAGGTAAGTCACAGTGCTCCGCAAAAGTAGTGCAATGAATACACCCCTACCCTAAAAATCAACTCCTTTTATACGTTTTTCTATAATCCGCCATCTTGTCCCACCACCCACACGCCGCCATCTTGTCCCACCACCCACACGCCGCCATCTTGTCCCACCACCCACACGCCGCCATCTTGTCCCACCACCCACACGCCGCCATCTTGTCCCACCACCCACACGCCGCCATCTTGTCCCACCACCCACACGCCGCCATCTTGTCCCACCACCCACACGCCGCCATTTTGTCCCACCACCCACACGCCGCCATCTTGTCCCACCACCCACAACCGCCATTTTGTCCCACCACCCACAACCGCCATTTTGTCCCACCACCCACAACCGCCATTTTGTCCCACCACCCACAGCCGCCATTTTGTCCCACCACCCACAGCCGCCATTTTGTCCCACCACCCACAGCCGCCATCTTGTCCCACCATCCACAGCCGCCATTTTGTCCCACCACCCACAGCCGCCATTTTGTCCCACCACCCACAGCCGCCATCTTGTCCCACCACCCACAGCCGCCATCTTGTCCCACCACCCACCATCCACGCATGCGCACACCACCAATTGTGACGTCACCCAAGGTTCTGCGCATGCGCAGTGAAGCGCTATTCTATCGATTTGCTCGCTGTATACTACTGTCAACCACCAAAAAATGTTCACTTATATTACGTGCTCGGAATTATGCGCTCCACCATGAGCCTGTCAACCACGACGAACCGCCCATTATAGCCGTACGGTATATATACACAGTCGCTTCAGTGCCCGGACCATTGACAGCGCCATGAACGTGCACTCCATCGGCCAGTGGCAAAGAAGGAATGTGATAACTATGGACACCGCTCTAACGCCCTAGTCAGTTGAGGCGACACCAACGCACACGACACCCGGTGCCACAGGTACGTATGAGAGTTCAATAGCCCGTTGATATCAGTATCGAGACGGAGGAACCACCTGTACGTTGCATCCCATCCAGTGAGTAAGATGTACCGGTATCTCATCTACGATCTGACGGTGCTTTTATCTTCATCCTTTTGTGCAAGATATCTTCAATTTTCGCCTGATCGACCTCGCCGTCTACGCAGCTGCGTGAAAGCCATCGTCAACGAACAAAATACGGCTTCTCATCTGAATCTATCCTTCGGGTATATCCTACATCATAAAGATCCAATACGTACGTCTATGCACAGGCCTTCACCATCACGAACCGCACGTCACTGAGAACGATACTGGATCAACTGAATACATTGGACTCCTTGGAATGGGTCTAACTGCCCCGACCCAACACCAAACATACGATTAAGATGGTGCCAAGGTGACAATTCACGTGACTAAACTCACAAATCACCCCATATTGTGACGGTAATGGTCGACGAGGCTCCTAACAGGGACGATTCGCAAATGTGACCTTCTGATTGGACAAGGGCATACATGGTCGAAAATTCGTCTGATACACGGACCAGGTGGCGATGAGTGTAATGTAAATAAAAAACAAAGTGGCTCCCCAGCCTGGGAATGATGTGACGAAGGGATAATAAAGTGTGTAATATGCTTGTTGTTGATGCGTTACATACGTAACCATCAACCTCACTCTCTTTCTCTCATCTGCTTGTGTCATGACGGTAAGACGTTGGGGTTAGGTATGTGTGTGTATGTGTGCGAGTGTGTGTAGGAGATCTTACTTCCTAGCATTAGGGCATCACTGCTTAAACACGGGCACTACTCTTCACTCGTTCACACGTACCTCACTCACTCACGTCGCACCAAATCATTAAATCACTCACTCATGATGCCACCTCAGTGGTGACGTAGATATGTGACACATGCACGCGCAGTAGTGAATGAATGGCAATATCGGATGCGCGCATGCGCCCTCGTGGAACAGAAGAGAAAGGGTGTTTTCGGTTAGGGTTGTTCGGGTGGCTGAGGTTATCTGTGGGCGTGGGCTTGTTCTGCAATGTGGACTGTGCATGCGCAACCGGAAGTGGAACGCTGTACCGCGTTGATGGCAGAGGTGCGAAACCTAGCGGTTTCACGAAACGAGGTTCCTGAACACAGGAAATTATAGATCAAGGTGTGTGGCGCTGAGGAAAGCTCTGGAACTCATCGGTCTTACTCTACACAACGAGCGTTTCAATAGGATAATAAGCACGACACGATTGGACTACATATACCTCGAAAACTGCCACAAAATGCCCTTTCTCTACTCGCCGACTACGCATACACCACCGGTCATGTTTGACTCTATTCAACAGGGACTTTTAACACGACACCACGCTCGACACATTTGGACCCCGTATGGTCTTCGTATACCTCAAACACTCCCAAAGTGTGGGACAACACTCCCATGTCCCAAGCACGATGATCTCACAGGCAAAAATCATGCATGACCGATCAATCGAATTCACACACTCCAATCTTTGCTTCGCAAAGAAAATGCTTGTGTTTCAGACTATGGCGAGAAGTTCTCCGAATTTTATGCCGAGACCGACTGTTACATGCCCCCTTAAGATTTGTCTCCCTCCGTATACGGATAGTGCCATGATCGGCGTTAATTGGGTGTTTGGCGTTGCAGTCGCCATTTTGGAATTCTGAACACAAATGGGTGACAGACCAATACATGATCAAGATCATAGGTTAATTACACCTGTATTCAGTGTAATTATCCCTGTCAGGTCGGTCGTGTGTATGCCGTATACCTCCCTAACTTGCGTGTCTGAGGTGGATATACATGTCCAGGAAGCAAGCTATCCTTGACCCTCAGATGGGTCCCCATCTGTTCCGTCCACCGGCCATAGGCAAAATGTGGACAGATCAACTTTGAATAGGTAAGACAATCAACGAATTAGTCTGTCCGTGTAGTTTGAAATCCTCTGAAACCAAGTCGGTCAGAGAACGGAATCCACTTCCACGCTGCATAGGGTATACCAGACATATCCAGACTTGTTCCCCCTAAGTTACAAGATCAAACGCCAATTCCAGACATTTCCAGACGTGTCACCGGCCAAGGTTCCTCTTCAAAGATTAAAGGTTCATCGAATATGATCCTGCACCGGATGTGAACCCGCACCGGAAGTGACGTCATTCCCAGACGTGCGTACTGCGCCTGCTCGAAGGCGCCACTATTGAGAATAGAATTCAGAGTGTCACAAATACTAAGAGAATTGTGGAATCATTACTATACTGGCCTTCCCAGAGGCAAAATAATTCCCGCGATATTGTGCGTCTGTATTATCTAGAAGGTCATATATTAATCTTGAATTTTCTCCGATATACATGTATCTACCTTTCAAAACCCCTTTTTGACTTTCATTCATAATATTGTGCAACGTCTTTTAAAATCTCTCTGATATACACACAGATTCTCTGAAATATAAATAGAAATACATATAGACCGTAATTTGATTACGATTAAGACGTAATCGATTAAGACCGGGACATTTCAGCAGATATTGCGATATTAAGGATCGACCATGTCGAAATTCTGTCCATTGTGATTTTGAGGGTCGGCTTTAAAGATCGATCGCTATGCGATTTTAAGGGTCAACGTTTAACCCTTACCCTCGCATTGCGATATTAAGGGTCGACCAGTTCGATATTTTTCCACAGCAGTGAAGGTCAACATGTCTGTCCTTGGCAATGCGATGCCAAGCATTAACGGACCGATATGTCTAATCTTATCGCCGTTGTATGGTGTTCTATTCGGGCCAAACTCGCCGCGTTTTACGGCGCGTGACGACTGGCGAGTTTTTGCAGGTAAAGAGATAGGAGAAAGTCGCCAGTCGCCGCGCGCCGGAGAGGTCCACGGCGTGTGGCGAGTGGCGAGTTTCTAAAAGTCGCCACGCGCCGCAAGCTTGGCCCAAATAGAACACCATACCTTTGTGATATTAAGAGCATCTGAATAGCCCAAGCCGCCTAGCCACAGCCTAAAACGAGAAACAATGTGAACGAGGAACAATGTGAACGAGGAACAATTTCAGACAAACTACTGCTAATCGAGAGAAAGTTGTGAACATTTCCCATGAACACGGCAGTTCTTATTTAAGTCAATTTGTGGAAGAAATCTCAGAGAAAGTGGACAGAAAAAACAAGTCGCGGTCTGAATACATCTGCTGACCAGATAACCGTATTGTGGTGGACAGGAACGTAGCCTATAGGTTCACTGTATGGAGAAATCTCGTGCGCTATAGACTTTTAATATACATATGGTACTATACCGTTATCTTCGACATGTGTAGATTTAGGGCTGTCACACTGGATAAAGTAAATACCGGGCCATGTAGGTTTATCTTTCGGCCAGAACTCGATGAACTTAAATTAGTCCAGCATAGCATGTCGAGGTCAGCCTTGAACAATATGTGGAGTGATGTCTGCAGTCGAGTGTCTTAGGCCAATGGATTTTTGATCTATAGACAATACTTGTGTGAAGGGATATCTCGTTCGCGTCGTTTGCGACATCTTCCAGAAAGTTTGACTCGGAGATTCATTTAGTAAAAATGGTGCACCTGAATTTTGACGAGGTTTTACTCGAGATCGGCGAACTTGGACGCTATCAGATAATATTGTATATTTTAATGGGATTAACTGGACTGCCTTCAGCCTGGCAAAATTTAGCCATGGTGTTCGTGGGAGGCAAAATGGACTTTTGGTGCGCGGACTCGGACAACATCGACAGGGTACCGCCATGGCGTTATCCCGTCAACAACTCGTACCATTCCAACTCTACCAACTCTAGCGTCGTATCAAACCTTTCTCGCTGTACTAAAAGAGTTTATGCAATGCAAACTAGTGTTAACAGCAGCCTCCCCGTTATCGTAAATGGTTCCGACATTATCACAGAAAAATGTACGTCTTGGATATACGACACTTCTCTATACCAATCTACCATTGTATCACAGGTAAGATAATACATACATATTAAGGATGTCCGCTGGTTGGATTTTGGCTTTGGCCGCCATTTTGCCTGTTTTCCCTATTGGGTTATCTCCCTTTTCTAGGTTAAGAGATAGGGATTTCCTTTAAAAGCCTTCTAGCCGAGAATTTTGCGCACCAACATCTATCCAATTTGATAAATTTTGATAGACAATGTCATTACCTGCAAACAGAATATAAGAAAAAGTTAAATACTATATATATGAATTTTTCATGAATATGCTTCAAAACTAGGGCTATTCGCTATGATTTCTGGGTTATCAAATTAAGGGGCATGGATCAGTCAACTTAACGTTGCCTACAGCTAAAAAATGCACATCAACCTATATTTTTTGATTGTTTTTTCTCATATTACGCAGTTATGAATGCAACAACACACACTATTCAAAAAGTTAATTAATTTGATTTACATCCTTAATCCTTTTTAGGAAGCGATGATTTTCACATTTTTTTATTGCTTGCCTTCTCATGTATTTGAAAGTACCTTGTCTTTATTTCATGTCTTTTTTATTTTATATCTACATCGATTATTTTGAAAGATGACTCAGATATAATATTTGTCTTTGACGTTTTGACGCGTATAAAGTTGAGTAGACAAATGTTGGATTTGATCCTTATATTTACTGCATGTTTGCACTCCAGAATTACGTTCAAAAATGTTTTATTCTTTCTCTCAATTCTAACCATATTTCATAGTTCATAGCATCCTCGCGAGCCAGTGTATCGGTCAATCTGTTCAAGGATCGTTAAACTGGCTCGGTTAGTTGCCCACAGCAGTTCTGGATACAAATAGATAATTGGTTTCCTCTGAGTGAAACCTATCAGTGAACAGGCTAAGCTAAAGCTGAGTACGCCAATCCGCTGCGCGATTTGAGATGTGACAAGTTTGAATTTCATAGGTGGCATAAACACTTTGATCTCAGGCTGAAATCGACATCGAGAATCAAAGCAAAAACCACAGACTTGGGATACCGACATGCTAATTCAAAACTCAAGAACTCATTCGGATCACTAAAAATGTCCAGGTAGTTCATAGAGATTTTTTCTCATCTGTTTGCTTCCTGATGTAGGTTTGCCAAACTCCGAACAGCGCATGTCATCTGAACGACTATCGTCTAGGCTACAAGCACTGCCTGCAATTGAAATCATCGTTAACACGCTCTCAGCGTATAGATTACTCCGCCAATACAAACCACCATCTATCACTGTAATAACGCCATTATTCATTAACAAAATATCTCCGAAAATCTGTTTATTAATAACCTACACTGGTTTCACTGCTAGCGAGTTTATGTTATTCATTTTCGTATGTTTTTCGCATGATTATAGTCCATGCGTAAGGAACTGTTGTAGTGTGTGATATGATGGATGCTATTACTAACGGTACAGGAGTGGCATCTTGTCAGGCGATCGTATGTCGACTGTATAGCATTGTCGCTGGAGGCAAATCAAAGCGCTGTGTTCTAATTAGTTGTTCTAGATATGCTAAAGTTACATGTTCCTGTGACAGCCTTTCTGTCATTTCAGGTTAGTTAGCGAATATTTAGCCTCCCAACAGCTTGGTTATTTTAATTATCCTTAAGGCTGGAAAGGTGAAACTTGCCACACTGCATCACTGGTTCAAGAGCTACATGTACCAGAAAATGTCACAAAATCCAAGATGGCGGCCATGATGACATCATTTTTCAAAAATAAGCCGTTTTGTGGACGATTTTTTCGTGTCGATTTTTCCAATTTTTTATTTGCGCAATTTTCTTCGCTGAAACTGATTGGTTAATTAGTAAATAATCATTTATTCGAGTAAAAAAATACTTTTGAACACTTTTACGGAAACAAAACACATTAATTTTGAAGGAATACGAGGAAAACAGAACTTTCCAGTTACACCCTAATGTCATCCATTTTTAATTTACTCATGATGCTCTGCTCCGAGTATTATGCTACAGGCTCAAAATAACTCCAATACCATAAGCTATAACTGCGCTAAGTTACAGCTCTCAACATTTCTTCATTTTGGAGCACAAGGGAAAAGTTCTCTGAGAATGAAGTGAGGTGGCTGAAACCACCTAAACCAATCAGGTTTGCATAATCGCCTGTGTAAAAGGACACAATCACCCCTTATCATCCATGTAAAACTGGACAATTCAGCTTTCCATCTCGTAAAATGGGGGAAAAAGATGGAAATGCTCAAGGCTGGCCAGGTTAGTTTTTCTGGGTATTCTTGCATTTACCAGGTTTACCCCATGTTGAATTGTTTACTCCATCAGACGTCCTCGATGCTCATCCATTAACATCCAATAAGTTATTTGTTTGAGCTGATCTGTCATCAGAGCTCCCGACCTAGCATATCTAATTCCGCTTAAGCCGGTGCTAGGGACCGTGTGGATACTTCAAAATCTCCATATGAACCGTTACAATAAAAGCGCGGCTGAGATACTAAGGCTACGTCCGAGAATCCACCGTATTCTCGGATCTGCATGTTTAGTGCAGAGGGAAGCTTTCCTGTTGAGTCAGATGGTTGCTTTTTAGTCGCCAGGCGTAGTCAATTTCTCCCACCTCTTGCTTATCGCTCCAATTTCAATCTTTCTAGTTTCAAGTTTGAGAGATGAATAGCTGAATTAACAAGTGTTACATGGGCCGGGGACTCGAGTTTAGTTCTACGCGTCTCTGCGTGTTCATTTGTGGCCAACGTATATAACCACCGTTTTGGACGGGAGGATATAAAACTCCATCTGAAGAGTGTGAGGGTAAACCTAAAAAGAAAAATCCCAAAAAGGGCATCTTACGTCTGTTGGAGGCCGGAATTTATTTCTGGAAGGCCGTGAAATAACGTGGGGATACCTAATCAGAGAAGGGACTCTAAAACGAAGAAGAAACCAAAAGGGCATTCAACACCCAATGAGGACCGGGAACATGCAACATACAATTCACATATTTTTGCACTGGTCTATCTATTGCCACTGAATGGCCACAGCTTTGGTCGAATGTTCATGGGACTTTGTCAGAATGGCTGTGGGATTACCAAGGGTGAAAATAGGGTCCCGCAACCTTTTTTTAGTCAATAGGCTGTCAAACATTTTCAGGATAGCTAAAGGGTCCTGAGAGAGTGGATAGACGCAGGAAAGGGATCGGAAAGTGCATTAACGCCTATTGAGGAACAGGAACATAAAATTAACATCTCCCTAGTATAATCCGTGGCGTGTCCTACTCCACCTCCTCCTCCACTTTACTCACTGCACAGCGACTCCTCCTCCTCCTCCTCCTCCACTTTACTCACTGCACAGCGGGTCGCATAGGTGTGGCGCGGGATAGGCTGGGGCGAGAGACCTGGTGTTTTTGCTACCTGAGATTCCATGGGCCAGGCTTTCACTCTACAGTAGAATGAGTCGACTGCGCATGCCCGATGAGTAGTAATATAGAAAGGGCACACGATCTCCCTATCCCTATAGGTGTGGCGCGGGATAGGGTGGGCCGAGAGACCTGGGGTTTTCGCTACCTGAGATTCCATGGGCCAGGCTTGCATCCTACAGTAGAATGGGGTGACTGCGCATGCCCGTACTGCGCGATGAGTAGTATAGAAAGGGCACACGATCTCTCTATCCCTATAAACTAACCCATGGGGGTGAATGAACCCATGGGGGTGAATGGGCCATGGGGTGAAATCCGTGGCGTATGAGGGTCGGTTCAGATCCCCTGGGGTGGGGGCATGCCCCTTAAGGCAGTGGGTGAGTTCAATGAAAGCTCGTATGTATAAAACATGTCCACCCATGTACAACACTTTTTCACCTAAAACTAGTTAAAATAACACGTGTACTTCTATCCATCGCCATTGACATGATTGGGAGTGCTTAGGACGATTTCAGGTTCAGAGGCAGATTGGGGGCAGGGGTCTAAAACTACATCTAATATATTCCACTGGGTGCCAAGACCATTACATTTGCATGTGCATGGTTCAGCACCCGTGCATTACTCTCATTATATGCCGCTTGTGCATATACACGGTACGAAAAATGATACTGATTATTTAGGATCCTGTGTTCAATTGTTATTGGTGGATTCAGCTCTACTCTCGCCCCCCCCCCCTCCCCCCTCTCTCTTCCAAATGAACTTTTCTCTGGTGCTCGCAGCTGGCACCTTGCAGCTAGCACCTTGTGTCTTTATAACAAATCAAATTAGAGCCATTTTATTCTCGGAAAAGAGCATCATGGATAAATTCAGATTTGACGACACGGTGGGGTAGCTTGAAAATTTTGTTTTTTGGAATATTTTCTTCAAAATTGGTGTAATTTTCTACGTAAAAGTGCCCAATAATATTTTATATCACATCAGATGATTATTTACTAATTTACAAGGCAATTTAGGCGAAGAAAATTGCACAAGTAAAAAGTTTGAAAAATCGATCCGAAAAATCATCAATAAAATTGCTTATTTTTATAATATGACGTCACTGTGACATCATCATAGAGGCCATCTTGAATTTTGTTACATTTTCTGGTAGCACTGGAATCAAAGATATAGTGTGGCAAGTTTCAGCTTCCTCGCCTCAAGGATAACGAAAATAATGAACCTATTTGTGAGCGATCTATTTTTTCATTGGTACTATTTTCCCTTAGATGCCAGAGGGCGTCACGCGATCCAAAGTAATGGACACCCCTTCTGATATTGTTCTGTATACCTCAAGTGATGGATGTGCCAAGTTTGGTGCTTTGACAGCGTGTCACGATCTTTTTGCTAAGCCACCTCACTATCTCCCCGTACATCGCTCTACTGTTCGGGAGGTCCCATTTTCAAATAGAGAACTGACCGATCGAAACATCAGTTTCGCCAGTAGACTGTTTCAATCAGCTCCAGAGACCACGTCTAATATTCTTGGGAACTGTGCTAGTGCATTCGACTGCGGTCAGGGCAACCTGTAACCATCTGGGTCATCTATACGCGGTAAGACTGACCCTGGGATCGTGTGTATCCATTTCAGACTACTTTCGGCAACTGCTAGAGGGAATTTCCATAAATCAATACCACGTGACTTCGTCAGCCAATCAGCTAAAGTCTATCGACGTAACCCCAACGTAACCCGCCATTTTCGAGTCATGTGATGATCTACTTGTTCAAAATACGAAAGTTATTCATTCCTATATATTTTGTAAGCCCAGGCAATATCTGTTTCCGGGGTATGTATGAAAACCTGTAATTTATCAGAGTTTTCGAGTCTGTTCTCCGCCGGATGAAGGCCGAACAGAATCCGGTAAAACACCGGATATCGCTCCGCGATAATGGAGACACACGATTCGCAAGCCATCTTATGGATGGCGAAGTGTACGCAAATGCGGTCAGGGGTGTGTAATGGACCCCGGTTATGAGGATGCAGGTATCCCTCTCAAGTATATGGTTGACCATCAGTGACACAATTCAAAATTTGCCACCATGACGTATAACATATCATCCTAAATTATGACAGGCAGTCTACCGTATATGCACAGTCAACGTTCAACTCGCAGTTCATCTGCTAAACTAATAATGGTACCTGTAGTGATCGATGAGTCTGGAATAGGCTGTAGTCCACAGGTTATCGAAGTTAAAGCATGTACCGGTGTAGAGGCTAAGAATGTCCGGTGGCTAAGAGTGTCCCTCTCCTATCTTCTAACCCAGCTAGGACACTTTTCTCCACACTGGGGCAAGTGTCCGTCCTTAGCTGCAATAGAAAAGGATATGAAAAGGGACACCAATCACCAGGACATTCTTATCCATCACACCGGTATACATGTAGACATTCCGCTGGACAAAGCATGTTGATATTCTTGATTGATATTATATTAGAGCCGAGTTAGTCTTGTTCGAATTGGTATCATGGTCGATCTGGAACTATTTCAAGGAACAAAATTACTATCAACTACGCTCGGTTCGCCATACAGGCCGACGACATGACGGAACAATATAAGCAAATAGCCTACATAATGAAAGATACATGACAAAGGAATAAGTGAATGAACACAATTTCTTTCCCTTGGTAACTTTCTAATCGTTTAGATATTTCTGATTGAGTTGATATTATCGAGCTGTTTTTTAGCTGCCGTATATTTATCGATTTGCCTGCTATCTCAGTGAGATCAAAATGTAAGATGGTACACACTATCGTTTTGTGATGCATTCGCCCGTTGTCCGAGTTTTTATAATATTCTAAAAGTCGGTATATCTGAAAGTGGGAGGTATACAATCTGATTTTATGAGAATGATCGTGATGTGTACTTTATCATATTAAGGTCATTTTGAACCGATTTGCATAACCCCTCAAGCAGAGGATCATGGGTAAATTCAAAATGGCGACCATGTGGTGTACCAGAAAAGTGATGTTTTCGTCATTTTTCTTCAGAATTCCTGCTTTTCTGCGAGGAAAAGTAGGCAAAGGCTATTTTATTTCACATCAGTTTATTACTTACTAATTTATCCAATCTGATTAAAAGTCAGACTTAAAAACCTCTCCTCTATCGGACATGTCACTAATTAGAGCATTTCCACAAAGTGGATGCTCTTATGCTTTCATGAGAAACGGCTCCAACGGATCCGCCGCCGCCGCCGCCGCGACTTTAAACGTGAATATCTCTGAAATCGTTAAATATTTTCGGATCAAACTTTGTGTGCTATCTCCTTAGACCTGGGAACATTTTCTGGTTGTCTTTTGATAGCCGCTGCTCACCACTAGGTGGCGTTGTAGTCAGAGCACAGATAAACCTTTCTGTGACGATTTTGTCTGAACGACTGGTTTGATTTCTATGAAATTTTATTACAATGGTCTTGAAGGATAGGCAATGTGCTGAAAAGGTTTTGGTGTAGTTGGCGTAATTTTAAAGGCACGTTTTTGCGTCTCAAAAAAAAAGTTTTTGGTGAAATGAAAATTTACCAATTCGCTTGGAGAAATATTTAAAAACTGTTCTATTCTAGGCTGGCAAGCATAAATATAGGATTGCTGACATGATAATTCCCTTTCGGTGGGAACCAAATTGCCATTCAAATGAAAAATCTCAATTATCTGACTTAACATCAAAACCTTCTTAACCATTATCATGATTAATTGTTCATGGGGCGATTTAGTCCCGTAGGGACTAATGGTCCTGTATTGTGGTCATGAAAAACTTGAGCACATTTGGTACCGTTGCCAGGGTGACTGGTTGTTTATTTAACTGCTTTAGGCTTTAAGAGGAAGAGCAGAAGAAAAGAGTCCTCAAGTTATTCAGCTACTGCAGATAGTTTGGTCAACTATTTTTGCTAGATTTTGTTTCACCTGGTCTATATTAATGAAGTTAAACATTTTCTGCTATTCTTATATATGTTCATATGTCATTTTCACAGAGATTTCCTGCTTTAGAGCATGAATACAAAATGGATACTATTCAGAGGTTGACTTAGAGTGTTTTCCTGAAAGGATGCCATAAATCACTGGTTGATAAAAACTTTATTTAGAACACTTGACAAATACAGAAGAAAATAGTTTAAGGCAGACTTATCATATGTTTGCCATGTTGGCAAGAAATTCTAATTTTCTAGGCTTCCATTCTTGCAGAAATTATATACACGGTATGTAATTTTTTAACTATAACACAAACATCCCCTCCACCAGACCCTCTATACCATTCAGAGCATAGTCACATGCATGACACATGCATGACCTAGGTCAATGGCTTGGTTCACTTAGCTGATAGGGTTACTTGATAGGGTCAAACTCCAACCTTTAGATAGCATGCAGTGCTATACATGTGCAAGTCTGCATACAACCATTGTCAGAATTTGTAACCTTCCAAACTATAGGGCAAGGATTCATAGAAGTCCAAATTTTTACTACCCAATACAAAATATTGAGGTTTTTTTATGCTCAAATTGAGTTTTTCCAAGTTTTTACGGCCCATCCACAAGCTGATATTGAGTTTTTGGATATTTTTACCACCCTACCAATTAAGATATTAACAAATAATTTCTGTAATACTGAAGTCAAACACCACATAAACCCACAAACTGTCAACAGGTCTGGCACACTTCACCTCTGATACATTTCACTGTAAAATCCAAATATAATTAAACGTTAATAACGCATTCAGGTGAAGCTGGTAACGTGTTTTATTTAGTTCTTACGTATCATAGATATTTATAATGAAATACTGAAATAAAATGTTAAGAAGTTTTCTGTTAGTTAATGTTTAACTTGAGAAATATAATGAAGACATTAAATTTGGACATAAATTAAAAACATTGTGTGATGGAAAAGAATCTAGTCCAATGGTACAGGCCATGACATTAGAGATCATTGCGTAACCCCCAAAAAGGTTACGGGTACTGCAGGTGCGTAACCTATTGGTTAGGTTACGCCAAACTTGACTGCGTTACCCAAAGGTTACGTGAAAAGGTTACGCAGAATTTAACAAAATGCTGGATGTCATCAATGTAAGCAACCGCCAGAACCTGGGTTAAATGGACTCTGTCGCCACTTTATTCAAGATTCCTGTTTTCGTCCTTACAACGATTAAAAAAGTTTTATAATTATAATAAAACAGTGTATTTTTTATTATTAAATCATTTTGGTCCAGGCATTTAGCAATATTTCGACCATAATCTGAATATAGTTTGTGTGATGGTGAATACTGACAGGTCAGTCTTTGGAGATTCACAAATTACGAAAGTATAAAAACGAAAACTGGACTCCGCATAAGCTCCTTCTGTCATGTACGTCAATGAAAAGTTTTCTTTTCAAATTTTAACTTTACAACACAGCCGGTAGTTTTATTTCAAAGTGTATCGCACTACTATCAGCGAAGAAAACCACATGGTAAATTTGTTCTCGTATTCCCGTCGTCCCGCCAACTGAAACAGAAAGCACGTGGAGTTTGTCGTGTCTATGTAGTCTCTTGCTCAAGTTCATGTTGGGCTGCAGAGTTGCTCTTCACAGGTTGTACAGATTTCCTGTCAATCAGCGACCAATGGGAGCGCTTGATTTGGTGTTAGCCAATCTTCTGTTGTAAAGCACCTGTCGCAGACTGTGTGCGCCCTATGACTGTAGTCGAGACCCTGTCGTTATATCGTCGTCATCGTGATCTGCGCATGTCTCACACCTGAGTTTACTTCCGCTTTCTGTATCAAGCGTGTTATTGGCAAAACTTTGGCAATTATTTCTAGAACTGAAAATCCCCAAACATTCGAAGCCAGATTGTCGAAGGATCGGCGATGGATTTCACATCATTGAAATAATTTGCACCATTTCGAGGATTGAGTTTTCGTCAAAAATATTGAGTATTTCTTGCCCAAAACGTACACTTTTGAGTTTTTACTGTCTGTATTCCGTTTTTGACATTTTCTTACTACCGTTTAACGGTAGTAAGAATGGACGTCTATGAATCCCTGTAGGGGTGTACCTAGTACCTCATTGAGAGAAATGTGTGAGACTACAAATTGTATGGCTCTTCGCCATGGGGACTGAACATCAAAGAGTTAGTGGAATTATTCCAACAGCCTAATTTACATTTAAATAGCCCCGTTTCAGTGCCTAAGGCTCTAGTTTTTCATTGAACTCTTATGTGTCTTCTCCCTAGGGGCTTTAGATTTCACCTGCTTGTTTTTCGTGGTATTTGGTCATCACTAGGTGGCGCTAAAGACTTGAATTCAGGTAAACATGTGTAACATGATATCTTCTAAACAACTTGTTTGATTTCCATGACATTTGGGTATAATGATCTTGCAAGACTGGCGAAGGACTGACAAGATTCTGGTAGTGTTGTTGAAAACATGGAGGCATGTTTTTGCATCACAAAATAGGATTTTTTTCACAAAAATGGAACTTTACTTCTTTGAATCAGGAAAAAGTAATTCTAATTTGCCTAACATGAATATAACATTCCCAATGTTATAATTCACATCCCTTGTAAGCCAAATGGCCATTTTTTTAATACGTGAAATTCTCAGGACTTAGGCCAATATCTACATTCCCAGGCCAGATCTGGGGATTTTGCTTCATCATGTAGCTTTGTGATATTTGCTTTGTGATATCATTGGGTAGCACTACAAACCGTAGACTTCTACAGCACAAGTTATTGGCTCTTCATGAAGTTAATTATTGTGATCTTGTTAGACAGACAAGGATTTTAAAGAATTGACCTCCCATAGGGATTTCATGACCCATCAACAGAATGCTTTATTTATATTTCATAATGCATTCTTTTTTACAATTCATAATTTAATTAACATTATAGTTTTAAAAATGGATTGAAAGGACATTGGTGCTGCTAGCACTGGCATATATGTGGCAGTTGGGGTTTTTACAGCTAAATATAAATAAGTCTAGGTTAAATCAGACCCTGCTTACACACAAAAATGCTAAAATGCAGTCAGAGAAAATATTTAAGATTTAAGACAGCTTGAAATCATGACATTTTGGTAAAATTGACATACTGTAACACTGATCTTCTCCTTTAAATTGCAGGCCTACACTATCAGCTAGGCCTACATAGTGTATGCCTGTACATGTATGTTGTGCATTCAACTGATTAATCTGAAGTGGTTGACTTATTGCATAATGCACTTAACTAGTGCTTGTGTCAACAAAGTAAACAGAATCAGTGCTTCTTCTCTCTCCAATACTGATAATAATAATCTGATCCTGTTTGAACAGTGGTTTGGTTATCTCAATAACACTTGTTTAGTGTCCAGTGACTTTGAAGCCCTTGGCTTCCAGATGTCTGGAGAAGCATTCTGGCCAATTTTCAATGAGTAAAATCGCAAATTATCACTCCGTTAATGCTCATTTGTTTTTTGTTCATGTGAAGATCTCCAGAATTTGCTTGAAACTTGAGAGATGAAATGGCACATACATGTACCATTGCATTTTGGCAGCATAGTTATACAAGTGTTAACTATTTTTGAGACTGAAAAATTGGAAAGATTTTTGAAGTGGAACTTCTACATTCCTGCTATATGGCAAATCTCACCTGGGAAATTTTTATATATAATTTAAGTAAAATGGTTCTGATGCATTTTGACAGGATATTTAGACTTTGAAGATAATATGGAATGATGCCTCAAATGGAACTGAATTGTCCATGTCATCTGTATCTCTATCTGTCTGTCTGTTCATCTTTCTGGTCATACCACATATGCAGATAGTGATGGATCAGAAGCCTTATGAAAATGACTTCCCCTGTTTATTAAGGTTAAATGTAACATTAGCAGTAAGTTTTAAAGAAGTTAAGACAGGCTCTCCAAATTCATAATACATGATGATGTGCAATTGGTGACTGACTAGAAGCCTATCCCAGTTGACTAAACCTATTTTTTTAATGTTATATACTTTATATTATGATATAACATGAAATATAGCTTGGCTTTCTAAATTAATACCACATATGCAACTGATGATGGAGTGCATGAATATGTCTGACTTCAAAAACTGTATGTTAAGTCACATACTTTTAACTGTCAACAAACACGTAAAATCTAACATTCTTATCATCAACATTGTGGTTGTTCGAGTGTGTTGCAACAGCCCCATGCTTCAACAGTAAATTAAACCATGACATATCGTCTGAACTGGTGAAACATCCACCATTTCCAAGCGCTGACATACCACGTCACTGTCAGAATATGGGTACGATGACCCAGTGATAGATCACACAGCCAGTGACGGTTCCCGATTTATGTTGAATGTCATTGTTGCCTAAGTACTATTAGCAGCATTGCTTCGATGCGTTTTGCTGAGAAGAACAGGACTTTCATAATGTGATGTTTAGCACTGTAATATCACTTGTCTTTATTGCACCATGTAAGCGACCTGTATGTGTCTTGTGCGCTGTCCTCAGTGTTTTATAGGGTGGATGGAGGGTGTCCTGCTTCAAAGATTTCTTCCTTGAAGTAGCAGGAACACAACTGTGCTTAGTGGTGCTTAGTTGGTTCGTCATGATATAGCTGAAATATTGTTGAAAGCGACGTTAAATTCTATTCACTCACTCACTGTAAGCGACCTGTCTGTGTCTTGTGTGCTATCCTCAGAGTTTTATAGGGTGGATGGAGGTTATCTGTTTCCGTACTGCTTCAAAGATGTTGTCTTTGAAGTAACAGGAATGAAACTTCACTTGGCTGGGTGGTGCTTAGTTAAATATGGTTGAAATCGATGTTAAATTCTATCCACTCACTATTAGCAGCATTTTACAACAAAAACAGTTCGCTGACTTCCAGTTGTCTGTCATTTTTATTTGCCGGCATTGTTTCAGATAGAATACAACAGCTTATTTCATACAATCAGGATTGAAAAAAAAGGTTGAAATCAATGTTCCAACTTTCGTAGAGCAATAAAAGGGGCAATTTGAAATTTCGGTTTTATTCTGATATTCAATTTTTCAATGTTGGCGGGTCCGTGAAACACAAAATTAAGCTTTGTACTGCCTCACACTGGGTTTCATCCATTAGTAAAGAAATCCCTTCTCAGAGGCGCTACTACCAGGGATGATTCCCGATTGCTCATCCTCCACGGGTTTATGCCTCACTGTCTGTCCCATTCTTAAAAAAATTGCCACACCTAATAGAGGGTGTGCCCATTTTAGAGAGATCTAAACCCTGAGAGTACCAATTTATGTGTTACACATGTATTCGGGGAAATGCTCTTCTCCCGTGTTTCACACGAGCTTTCATTAAGATCTTGGACAGTCTGTATCTTAAATTTGTCGCGCGTGTCAGACCGGCTTCCAATCGCAGTCCAACTTCAACGAGCGAATAGGTGACTATCCGAGCAAATAATAATCTTCGGTTATTGCTCATGGAGACGAGGAACTTCGTCAGCCGCCTGGCTTGGATTTTTTTGCGCCTCGTTCACTACAGAAATAATCGGATAGGCACCTATTCTCCCGTTGAAGTTGGATTGTGATTGGTCCCCAGTTTGACATGCGCGACAGATTTAAGATACAGACTGTCCCAGATCTTAATTAGCGACATGTCCGATAGAGGAGCGGTTATTAAGTCTGAGTTTTAATCAGATTGTAATTTATCATGCAGTTTTTGCGAAGAAAACACATCAATTAAAACTCCCAAAAATTATTTTGTTTTAAACCGACGGTATTGTGACGTCATCATGATGGCCATCTTGGATTTTTCCCCCATTTCCTAGCAGAGCTTCATCCACTTACATCCCAAATCGCCCAGGCCAGACAGGGTTAACGCTATATATATACATTCTTGCAATAATACGTCTAAGCCCTTGGGTTGGATTTCTATCGTGGAGTATTCTGTAGAAAATCCATTTAAAACAACTAAAAGTTGATTTATATAATGGAGAGGTGCTAGCTCAATACCGTAGTATTGATTTAGATTTAGTGTCTCGTTATCGTGTCTGAATTATTATATCTCGTTATAATGAGTTTGTATATCTGCAAAAATATCGATAAAAATATAATATGCTTTCCTAAATACTTTTAATTCTTTCAATGGAGTTTCATATGATAGACGAGAAAAGCATAAATATTATTTAGTCAAGTTACTTCAAAAGGCGGGAATAGAATCCAATGAGGTTGACACACCTGTGCCTATAATATATAGTCATACAAACAATGCTTGTATATGAAGGGATGTGCCTGTGCAAGTATTCTGCAAAGAAACTTGATCTATTTCCTGCACACATAACATCTGTTGTTCATGATAAGGCAAAATCTTTTTATTTGAACACCAACTGATACGCTGTAACGTAAAAAATATGGAATATTTTTACAGGCCGCAAAATCTGCCGAAAATGGCGTTACTTAATATAGATAGCTTCGAACCATTACGATCGGTCTCAAACTATTTTAAACAGTATTTTGATGATATTAGGTCTATTCCAGGTAACATTTATAGTTATTCTCTATTAAAGGGCAAAGTCACTATAGTGCTGCTATATTTGGGTCAATTGTTCGACTTTCAAAACGCGACGCTCGACAATGAAACACGTCTACTTTTGAACATGCGACTTTTTTAAAATGCGACGTCACTTTTTGCGTCGAGTGTCGCCCGTCGAGTTTTCAGGAATTCAAAAAGCACCTTGTAAAAACCGCGATGTCGCCTTTCGCGTCGCGCGGCGCTCTTGCAAGTTGCCGGATGCACTGCCGCATGACTCCCCGCGTAAATTTGTGGTTCGTACTTTTTCTCTCCTGCCTATGCCAACAACATGGAGAATAGTTTTAACTCGTGTAAATTTGGTAAATATGCATGCATCTAATTTTCCTTCTTTTCAAAGAAAGGACCATTGTGCTCACAACGATGATAATTTTGACAAATTCAAGTCGAAAATATTCCAGTTATCACTGGTAACGATACCTAGTTTCTGCCGATAAAAGACTCACGAACTCCAATGTTCAGGTGTACAGTCGGCCATTTATTCTCCCGGAAGCCCCGGTACATGACGTCACATACTGGCCTTGTACATCTATGGTGCGCTAGACATGCCATATCGTTACACTTTTCCTTCTTTAACGAACTGAGAATAAGAAGGGTTGTAATGCAGAAATGCACTATTGACCAATGCAATTCTTTCTCCATGTAGAGTTATAGACCAACAGGAATGAAATCTAAATTCGCAAACACATAAGTAACATTGTTTTTTGTACTCTGAGCACAATTCTGAAACTTCACTTTTTTCTTTTTTTTTAAGTTGCTGCAACGTTAAACATGAACAAAACATCACTAATATTTCTGCGCAACCAGAACAGCAAACCAGTTATGTCGTACCATGAGAACCACATTAGCTAATATCTAACGTAATCATTGTACCGACTAGGTTCGCGATGTGTACGAGCGCTACGCCTGGGCCCCTGTTGTGGTGTTCTCTCTGATGGGGGTGGTACATGCCCGTTAGTTTCCGATTCTGCGCTGGGAGTCGGGGAAAATGTCTGTTCATTATGGTCCCAGCTGAGGATGGCGATAATGGTTTGTTCATGAGACCAGGGATGCTGTCCTCAACCGGTATGAATATTTCTCCACTGTTGCGTAGATGTTACCGTTTTCTCCTGTACTGGCGCCCATCTTCAGTTCTAACGGAGTATGAGCGTATATTAACTTGGTCTTGAACCTGAACCGTTTCCTAGTCATTAGAACAACCTGGCCGTTCCCCAAAGGGGGCAGTGACTTTGAATGTTCGTCGTAATATCTCGTCTGTTTTGCCTTCCTTGCACGTTTCTTAACCTGGACGTCTTTGATTATTTTCAACAGCTTGCGTGCCATGGGCAGGAGTGTTTTTGTGCGGCGGCCAAAGAATCGTTGGGCTGGTGAGCTATCCAAGCCTTCCGATGGAGTATTTCTCCAGGCGAGGAGATTGAAATAGAAATCCCCACCACTTTTCTCGGTATGTCTCATCAGTCTCTGGTGGTCTTGATTGCGTTCTCAACCTTTCCATTACTCTGTGGATAGTATGGCGAGCTTGTAGCATGGTCTAATCCACAGATCGACACAAAGGTTGAAAAGTCATAAGAGTTGTATGGTGGGCCATTGTCCGAAATTAACTTATCCGGAATACCGTGGGTGGCAAAATGTCGGCGCAATATCTTTGTGACGGCTTCACCATTTTTCCGCCCCTGAAACCGATACACTTCGAAAAAGTCGGAGTAGTAGTCAACTGTGCACAAATAGTCCTGTCCATTGTAGACGCAAATGTCACACCCTATGGTTTGCCAAGGCCTCTCTGGGGTTTCATGGCATATGAGTGGCTCTCTCTGTTGATTACTTTGTTGTGAGTTGCAGACTTCCCACCTGGACAAAAGGTCTGTCATGTCACTGTTCAACCCTGACCAATAAACACACTCTCTGGCCCTTTGGAGGGTGCTCTGTAATCCAGCGTGGGGTTCATGAAGTTTCTCCTTGATGGACTTGCGCACACTAGATGAGAGTGCCGCGAGTTCATCTCGGACGTGGAAGTATGCGTGTAGATCGATAGGCAAAATGTCCTTTTTGTCTGGCCAACCGTTCACAATTTGACACTTTAGTTTCTGCAGAGTCGGATCCTCAACTGTTGCCATCTGGATTTCACGATCCCTCTCATCTGACAGTGGAAGGGAATCTATCATGTGAATGCTTTCCACCTCGTCTTCTACTGGTGAACATTGGCAGCTTTTCAAGAACGCCCGACACAATGTATCAACTAGATACATCTCTCTGCCATGCTTGTAGCAAATCTGTATGTCATATTGTTGAAGTCTCATCAGGAGGCGTTGTAGTCTTTTCGTTGCAGATGCGAGAGGTTTCTTAGAGATAGACACAAGCGGTTTGTGGTCGGTCCAGAGTATCACTTGCCTCCCATACACATACTGGTGATTCCTTTCTAAACCAAAGACTTGGGCCAGTAGATCTTTATCAATTTGAGAGTATTTCTGTTCTATGGGCGTCAACGCTCTGCTGGCATAGGTCACTGGCTGGCCGTTTTAGAGCAGGGCAAACCCAATGCCATTTTCGAAAGCGTCTCCTTGGCCCTCAGTGGGTGCATTGGGGTCGAAGTATTTGAGAACAGGTGCACTGGTGACGAGCTCCTTAATTTTTCTAAATGAATCCTCTTGCTCTTTGGACCAGCACCAGTCCACATCCTTGTGAGGTAAACGGCTCAATGGTTCGCAGACACATGATAAGTCTAACAGGAATCTTCCCAAATATTTCACCATTCCCATAAGTCTGTGAACTCCAGCAACATCTTCAGGTTTCTCCATTGTTCAGGTGTACAGTCGGCCATTTATTCTCCCGGAAGCCCCGGTACATGACGTCAAATACTGTCCTTGTACATCCATGGTGCGCTAGACATTCCATATCGTTACATCACTGATACTGTAGGTATAGTAAAGAAAGGAAAACTACGAAAAGTACGAAATGACGGTGCGCCGAGGCTAACTTAGGAAACTCAACATCCATTGGGGATGGGTCAATCGTATCATTGAAGATGGTCAATCGTATCATTGAGAATGGTCAATCGTATCATTGAGGATGGGTCAATCGTATCATTGAGGATGGGTCAGTCGTATTATTGAGGATGGGTCAATCGTATCATTGAGGATGGGTCAATCGTATCATTGAGGATGGGTCAATCGTATCATTGAGGATGGTCAATCGTATCATTGAGGCTGGTCAATCGTATCATTGAGGATGATCAATCGTATCATTGAGGATGGGTCAATCGTATCATTGAGGATGGGCCATCGTATCATTGAGGATGGGCAATCGTATCATCGAGGATGGGTCAATCGTATCATTGAGTATGGTCAATCGTATCATTGAGGATGGGTCAATCGTATCATTGAGGATGGTCAATCGTATCATTGAGGATGGTCAATCGTATCATTGAGGATGGTCAATCGTATCATTGAGGATGGGTCAATCGTATCATTGAGGATGGGCAATCGTATCATTGAGGATGGGCAATCGTATCATCGAGGATGGGTCAATCGTATCATTGAGGATGGTCAATCGTGTCATCGCGGATGGATCTAAAAATTAAATTGGGAAAGGTCCAATTCTTGTCTCGAAAATAAATACTGCTTCGAGAGTAGGCGCAAGGACTCACCCGACTAACAGGTGTCTACAGCGATGTCAGTTTAGGGACAGGCCAATAACCAATCCGATACAGATCTGTACTGTGACATCATCTTTAAAAGTCACGAAGCAACACCACTTGCAACCACCTCACTGGGACATAGTAATACTACCCCCCCCCCACCCCACCCCCACCCCCCAGTCACATTTCCGGACAGGATACCCACACGAGCAGCACACCACCGGAAGTGACATTATATATAGTAAATGTCTGTTGAATATTCTGATCACTTCTCAATATTGCATAATACCTTTGTTGACCTAGCGTTAAAAAGAATGATCTAGAGGTTATTTCCCCGTTTATTTGGACAGAGTATATGAAAAGTAGTTCGCTCATGTGCAAAACCGAAGGAGTTGTTCGATTGGATTCAAACTCACCCGTGTATGCGTGACTTTTCCCCTATACGTCATAGCCACGTCTTGAAGGTCATCTTCCGCTATAGAGGCGGGTTGAAGTGAAGTGAGCCTGTGAAACGTGGCATGCGCTGTGGAGAGGTTGGTTCAGCTGAACGTCATAAAACTAGAACAGCCAATGAGCAATGGCGAAAGATATTACTGTCGCTTTTACTGGGACTGGCGAAGGGTATTGACGGGTCTAGCCAGATGCAATGTTATTGCGGAGCTATACCTTCACCGTATCAAACCCTAACTAAGACCAGGGTACCGTACCGTATCTCTATCCTAGATACCCTTGCTGTACTTGGGACTGAATCATGTTCATGGAAAATGCAACTGTAAATTTCAGCCAATCAGCAAAGCGACATCCTGTGTAAATTGACCAATCATATCGCAACAATGGCATAGTATGATGTGACAACACACTCGCATCGTTGCAATTCGTTGGAACGCGGCCTGCTATATTCAGGACGATCATGGTTTCGCCGTTTGCACAAAAAAAGAAGCTGTGAAGATACCGTATCATTGCGGATCGGTCAACCGTATCATTGCGGATCGGTCAACCGTATCATTGCGGATCGGTCAACCGTATCATTGCAGATCGGTCAACACGAGTCTCGCTGGTTTCATTATGGGTCTGTGTTACGAAGCTCCCTCTAATAACTAATCTGTTATGCCCAATTTAGGAAGACTGTTCTGTGATTTATATTCAGCAGAGATACCCAGATACGCAGTGGAAGATTCAAAATATAAACGGAAGCTCTCGTAACAATAAAATACCAAAATATATAGGTTACGACAAATACTGGATCTTGTGACAAGACGAGATTCTGATACGGTTTAATATAGTATATGGTTTATTATATATGACAGAAATATAAACTTACTAAAAGATGAATAGCTCAGAGGTCATGCCCAGAAAATAAATAAACGTCAGATCAATCCGGTTCCCGAGGCCGAACTATATTGAAAGTTAGCTTGAATTTCGCGGTTCAAGAGTGGAACTTAATTAATGTTTTCGATTGGATAATACTTGATTGACATACAGACGTGTTCCTCCTGGGCGTGACAAATAGCATATCACTTGTTCGTGTGATTACAATAACAGCGGGCATGCATGCACTCATGATTAATTACAGTTTCACATCTTACATATTATGGTGACTAATTACGTTAATAACTGTCAAATAAAGAATTAGAGTATATATCAATATAACCCTTGTTACATCTGTCAACGTGAAGTGATATCGTCGATCAGTCGCACTGGTATCATTATAGATCTTTTAAAAGGAAGTGTTTTTGTGGATCTGTCTCATTGATATAATAGATCTATCAACACTTATCTCGCCTCTGGCAGAATGGTAAATTACATGGATTTGTCAGCATGTAGGATTATCACTGATCTTCTTAAATGGTATCATGATATTCAATTCAATTCAATTCAATTCTTTAATTGAATATGAATATATGAATAAAGTGTTCATTCATTCATTCATTCATTCAATGATAGCCTGATCCATATGGATCAGTCAATATGCTCACGTTGGCCCAATCCATCCATGTATACACTCACTCACAGTTACTCTACCAATGTTTGACCAAAGTGAGTTTCTTGAAACCAAAGTTGCATCACCCCAACGTGAGAATGAAACCACAGGCCCCCAAAACAAGAGTTTCGGGAGTTGTGGGCGGTTATATCGGGGTGAAGTGTCGAACTGTGGGGTCTCTATACATAACCCCATGCTTTATATAATGAAAGCATCCAAGGCTGCTAAAAAACAGGGAAGGAATTGGTCCTGTTCAATATATTTCTGATGTGTCTCTCGTTGCATACGTGATGTGAATTTGTGAAGCTTAGCTCTAATTATTGAAGAGACTTCATCAATACTGTAAAGAAAGTCTAGGCAAATGAGAGTTGCATATGTGGTACCAGTGGACGATGGAAACAATTTTGTTGAGGCGTTCAACTGTTATCACAATTGTTTGACAACCCAATTAATGAAATTACCTTTCCCCGATAAAGAACACAACACCGAAGATTAAAAATTGTATATTATCTGAACTAAACAAGATAACATTTTGGTAGTAACCCTACAATATTGCCGAGGTCGGTGTCCGCATCATAGTGAACATTGTTGCCCAGGAAGCAGATCGGCTTTCATTCATGGTTTATGTATTCATGCACACAGCAATCTGCAGTCAAAACTCAATGACATTGTTATTGTAGACATGTACAAGAATGAAGTCACTGAATCTGATTCATATTCATAATTTATTTGTGTGGCAATTGACAACCAGAAAATAATATAAGTAGCCTATAGGTCTTCTTCAAGATTACACGTATGCCTACCGGTACATCGAATAATTATTTTAAAATCCATTCAGCAATTGCACACAGAAAAAATACCCTTACGTTACTAAAAAATTCAATCACAGACACAGAAAACCATTATTAACGTCAAAAAAAAAATTTACCTCCACTGCCTGGCCCAAACGGAAAATTATTTTGTCAACTTCAACAGGTCAGAGCAAAGCACTAAGTGGGGTATATATCCAATCTAATTAAAATTAAATCCTAACTGCTTCCCCATTTGGATATGTCGCTGTTAGGATCTAACCGGCTTGCAGTAAGGCGCGTGTTGACCGATCCCGAGAGGTTTTCATAGTGCTTTGAAGGGAACGTAATGACAAATGCTTTCTGGTTGGCTCAGCCGAAGCACACGCCAAGCTGTGGGGGATTCTTCTGAAGTTGCCGCCCACCCGCCAGGTTGGCTCCATCATGCGGGGTAGAATTATGGACTCGTCCTTGACGTCACCTTGAGTTAACGCGGAGTCCATGAACCTATCCCCCCTGCCCGACTCAAGTAAAGTAGTTAAAATGCGGTCGTGATGTCATAAGACTATTAAATATTCATGAGCTGGGCGCTCCGAACACAAAATTCAATTGAAATCAGTAAGATCCTACATAGCGACATATACGATTGGGGAGCATTGATAGGATATTAATTTATTAAGATTCGGTATATATCCCACCTAAGATATTAAATCAAAGTTTGGATATTGAAATATATCCTAATTGGGATATTTTCACCGATTTTCATACTAAACGGCAATGTCGGATTTCGGCATCAAAACTACCAAAAACAAGATAGGATCTACTTCACAAAACTGACAATACGATTGTATAATTTTGCTGACCTTTTCTCGTCGACATTATTCTCTGTGCAATTGCAATTACGTGCAATACTTTTTGATGTTGTTGTTGCAGTATACTTCCCATCAATAACCAC
>JAVTVY010001835.1:0-34455 GCA_036873755.1 Hanleya hanleyi | reverse complement strand
CAGCATGGAAAAATTGGGCTGATCCAGTAAAAACTGTAGCCACAGTGACGATTTAAAGTTCTCTGGTCAAATGTGAAAATGTCAGGTGACAGGCATCAGCCTACTATTAATTCCGTTACTTGTTATGTATTAGCGTTAAAAATCGGCAAAAATCCAGAAAATTCACAATGCATAAATTCACCTGGCATGTCAATATTTACCTTGTGGGACATTACCAGTGGAAGTCTTGACAGATGTTGACCATGGAAATTTCAAATTACCGCCACTGACAGCTGATTGATGCTACAGAATGTCATTCAAGTTGTAAACAGGGAGCCTTCTCACCCTTCACTGATCATGTCTTTATCCACCATGCTTGTTCCAAAGTGGCCCAAATCAACACCAGGAAGTACAGTTTGAAGACTCATCTGCAAGTTGAAATATCAGATGTATCAGAAATGCTGAAAAATCGCAGCTCATAAAATCCATAAAGATCTCACGGTGGGTAAGGGATTTTCCATACACGTCGATTGGAGGCACCAAATTCCATACACGGGCGGTTGAACGTCCACACAAGTGCGGAAATCCGCACGTGTATGGTCGATTTGAGGCCCCCGGCTACCACAACATAAATATTTAGCATGGAAAACGACAGGTAAGACGTGGTTTCTATAGCCTATCAAGTAACTAAGATAGTAAGGAAGAAGTAAACCTTTAAACTTGCCGTTAAAGCGGTCTAGATGTTGCTAACGAAGCTACACAAACTGACCGGTGCTCCCGGATTCAGCTTTCTACAGTGCCGCCGACTCATGAAAACATTGTTTAAGTGTGTGCAAGAGTTATTTGAACCCTCTCATGAAATATAATTACGAGCATAATGAAGGTATTTTACATTGCAATATCGCTTGGTATCCATTTATCGCATAAAAACGCGCTGTGTACAAAACATTCGCACAGGTCCATACACGTGAGGTGGTCCGGCCATACACGGGCGTTGTCAATGTTCACTCGCTGTCAACGTATAGCTAAACTCATACAATAATACACGAGCTTATACAGTAATACACGAATTATTAATAATTCCAACCTTGCGTGTTATGCTTGTGTGCAAATGCATGTTACATATAGGGCAAAATTTCAGACATTCGCGGGGTTTTCTAGGCTACAAAAAACCTCGATCGAGGGCGAGTGTGTTTAGCCCCCCTCCCCCTTCCCGCAATAACACAGTTTTCTCTCGATACAGTTCAGTTTATTCCTTCAGTTTATAGCGAGAAAAATATATTTTCACATCGTTAGGCATCGTTAGTCCTCTAGTCCATCTTCGAAACCAAACCGATCCAAATCTCCAAACTCTTCCGTGAGACCACTCGCTACCTTTTTCCCATCTACTGAAAGGACGTGAGGTACAAGTGGTTTTGTGAGAGCAGCGAGCTTTATGGAGGATTCAATAATTCCAGGACTGTTGATGCTTGGCAATTGCTCCGCGTCTCCGTATTTCCGGATAACGCTCATGGTGGGGACAGCAAAGTTTATTTCACTCTCCGACGGGCAGTACAAGCCTCGTTCAGTTTCTCCGGTGACCAATTGCCCCAAATTTTTGGGCCCCGACATGAAGCGCAAAAATTTGCCGTGAAACAAAAGTTATCCACACTTCCAAAATTGCATGGTTTCTTGTCGATAATGCATTGTTGTCGTATTCGATTGGGCATGCCATAAGACAGTTTCCAAGCATATATGTATATCCCCTTCCCTTCCCTGTAGATATATACTGACTGTACTTAGTACGCTTTTCTATGATACAAGTCCACGTGAGTTAACTGACAGGAAAATCAGCAGACGAAAGCATAAACTGTGACACTGTTGTGTTTCCAAGCGTACAGAACTTGACCTACTACATGTCACGTGCTCACCATGGGTACGATACCTTGAAATGAAAGTGACATTCCCAACCGGAGCAGGCTCAGCTTTTGTCCACGAAGACGGGGTGGACGGCTATGCCTAACGATGTTAAAATATATTTTTCTCGCTATAAACTGAAGGAATAAACTAAACTGTATCGAGAGAAAAATGTTCACATGTTATTGCGGGAAGGGGGAGGGGGGCTAAACACACTCGCCCTCAATCGAGGTTTTTTGTAGCCTAGCAAAACCCGCGACTGTCTGAAATTTTGCCCTATATATGTAACATGCATTTGCACATGACAAGCATAACACGCAAGGTTGGAATTATTAATAATTCATGTATTACTGTATAAGCTCGTCTATTACTGTAGGAGTTTAGCTATACGTTGACAGCAAGTGAACACTGACAACGCCCGTGTATGGCCAGACCACCTCATGTGTATGGACCTGTGCGAAAGTTTGTACACAGCGCGTTTTTATGCGATAAATGGATACCAAGCGATATTGCAATGTAAAATACCTTCATTATGCTCGTAATTATATTTCATGAGAGGTTTCAAATAACTCTTGCACACACTTAAACAATGTTTTCATGAGTCGGCGGCACTGTAGAAAGCTGAATCCGGGAGCACCTGTCAGTTTGTGTGGCTTCGTTAGGAACATCTAGACCGCTTTAACGGCAAGTTTAAAGGTTTACTTCTTCCTTACTATCTTAGTTACTTGATAGGCTATAGAAACCACGTCTTACCTGTCGTTTTCCATGCTAAATATTTATGTTTTGGTAGCCGGGGGTCTCAAATCGACCATACACGTGCGGATTTCCGCACTTGTGTGGACGTTCAACCGCCCGTGTATGGAATTAGGTGCCTCCAATCGACGTGTATGGAAAATCCCTTACCCACCGTGGATCTGCTCTCAAATTTCTAAACAATGTAGGTCGTGGGCACTGACCCGGAAGTGATTAATTATGATCTGATGCCATATAGAGATAAGTATGGGGAGGGTATGTAGATTGTTATACATCTTTAAGTAAAACAAAAAACACATACATACATACATACATTTATGATATCCGCAGTCATCATGGTATACGGAAAGGTGGAAAATAATTTTGATATTAAAATAAATATTAACAACATCGACGAAGACACTTATCGCTGAACAAATTACTGTGGTAAGTGAGAAATAATCCGTGTAGCTCTATATACGTGGTATAATTCAGGCTAAAATATTCATTAGTCGGGATCATTTATTACAAATATACAAGTGATGTTGAATTACTCCCCATATATAGGGCAATTTGTGGCAAATAGGAAAAATATTGAAGACAATCGAGATGAGGAAGGACAGTTTGTAACATGTTTAGATAGCACAAGATAGTAGTACTGGTGATAATAGTAACAAGCTCTTCAGACTATCGAGGCGAAACGACCACTGAGTGACCTACACCCGTAGTTACACTCTTAACCCTGATGTGTTCATTCAGTCTTATATAAAGAAGAAAAACGAGGAAAAACTGCTGCCTTAGTATATTGAGTTGAATGCACTGCCAAAAATAGGGTACTTAAATAAGTTTTTTTACCTCAATTCTAGATAAATTACCTTAAAACAAGAAATGTTTTCTTAGTTTGTTCCATTTTGTCAGATTTATCTTATTTTAAGAAAAATTATCTTAAATAGGATTTAATTTTACTAGATATATCTTATTATAAGAAAAGTTATCTTAAATAAGATATATTTTTACCAGATGTATGGCGTGATAAGAAAAGTTATCTTAACTGAGATATCTTTTCTGTGATTTGTCTCCTAAAAATGTAAGATCGTGAATCGAGTGGAAATGGATCGCTACACTAATAGTATGAACCTGTGGTTTCCTGAAAGAAATTGGTCATTGTCAATTTGTAAAAGTTACTGTTACAATTTGCCTAAGATATACATGAAATTATATCTTCTATTTGAGTGAGGAACATATTTTTGTAATTTAGTATTTTTATCTGTAAGTCCACCTTCACGTGCGGTTATGGTTTTCATATGGGTTCATGTATTTTGCCGCCATTTTCAACGGAAGATTTCATGTTCTCTCACAATTCTCGCGAATTATGTTGGTATCCAGGTACATTATTGAGGAAACTCAACTGAGCCTCTCAATGGACCATTCTACAGATGAATGAGAGTAGTATGTTGCTCAATGTGTTCAATGAACTGAGCGAAAACGTCGAAAATGAGATTTGCTTCCTTTGGGAGTGGATTTACAGATATACAACAACAACAACAACAACAACAAATTGGGAAACATAAAGTAGATCCTAGGGGCTTCTGTTGGTGAAAGTGCGGACCTGCAGATGTGTTTCGTCGTTTTTGTCTACCTGAACACAGGCAATTAGAAAGTAAGTTTAAGATTGTGACATAATAATATTGGTTTCAAAGCAAACACGAAAAATATATGTATAAAAAGCAAAGATACAAGCTCGACCTCCCGTGTGCACAGCAATGTAGAAACATATTTCCAAGAAAAGCTTCGCCCATGTCGAAGAGATATAAGAATACTTGCACATTTTTATATAGCTAATCAAATTATTTAATATTTACACTATAATGGAAAAAAAAATGAAAATGTGTCTTTGAATTCTCCAAAACTATTTTGGGGTTGAATAAGCTTAATATTCATTATACATGTCAGATATGCATTCAAACCAAAGTCATTGCATCAAGCCAGTAACTGCAGTCTATTCAGGAAACATGTCTTTGAAATGTAAATTGGTGGCAGGTTGACTCTGACAATCTTGACTGGCAGAAACTTTTGGGGCTTTGAGTATTTTAATAAAACATCAGATCTGGATTCTACATGGTATGCAGTGTATTGATTCCTCCAGCATGTCCAGTGTTTCATAGTTCTTTCCTTCAGCTTTGGAAGAATATTCGTATAGAACTTCGGTGTATGCTTTAGCTTGTAAGACCTTGCAACCCTGTCTGCGACTAAACATTGGGACTTTCTCCACCACAAGCACCTGATGAGGGCAAAGGCTGGGCAATTCTATTTGAACAGTTTAGGTGTTTTTACTATCAAGAGTGCAATATGCTGTTATATTTGTAATGTCTATGGAGAATTGAAGATGACAGATTTTCAAAATTTTGAGAATTATCCATCATATCTTCGGTGTTTGGCCGTTTTGCATGGTTTTAAATATATCAGTCTATTGTCATATTATACAACTTCGACATGGGCGAGAAATGTTGTGCAAATATTCCTACGAAGTAGGCTACAGATCGCAAATTGTCCGGTAATGAGTGAGTGAGTCCATCCGAATCCTTTCGTCGGCAAAATAAGGAGAACCGTTGACATTAGAACCTTGATTTTTGGCATGAACGTGCATTAGGGCATTGTTACCAGCAAGTTCTGATCTGAAATAATTCTGATTAAAATTAGATTTATAATTAACACTTCAGTATATTGTTATATATATGTAAGCTGTAGCCTGTAACGTGTAGGCTATCCTGTTTCACATCCAAACTATGTATGTCATCATTGCCAAGAAAACTGTGGTCCGTTTTGCTCCAGCGTTTTATCGCATTTAATGAGTAGGCCTATCAGTTACACTCCGGCTAAAAATACCCTACTGCATATACCCTCAAAAATTCAGCGCTGTTTGCACAACGAAGCTGAGGTGGTTTAACGTTATCATAAAGAAAATCAACGATCAACTGCCATAGAATATAATGTGAAACAAGGAAACCGGAATAGTACATTCATCAGATTGCCGATACCCAAAATGTGTTGTCTCATATATCTAAATAACAACGTGATGTAGAGACGCTATTTATTCGTCTTTGTACCGGTTATGCTCAGGAAAATCACATAGAATCATTATTATCTTGTGCATAAAAGGTGTTTGTCTCGAGTTGAATTACCGTAAACTACATAAATGCTACCTTTCTATACTATAGTACTATATATAAAAAATTGGTGTATTGTTGGGAAAATAATGTGATTTAAAAAGTTGTTTTGATCCTGGACAAGGGCACTAAAAACCACTAAAGAGATGTAGATGTATTTTCACACGTAAAGCTTGAAATCTAGTGAACTTATATTATTCAATCTGTTTCCTTAAAAAAAAATGTAAAACTAAATCGGTGATCGTTATTTATTTTGGAACGAAGGCGCATTAGGAGACTGTTAAAAACAAGTTCTGAGCTGACCTATTTTTGATGGAAATTTCTGGTGATTTATGATGAAAATCAGTGCCCATCTTAATATAGGCAGGATTTCAACTGGGGGTGGGGATTTCCAAGAGTTCAGTTCGTGTTCGAGTCCTAATGCCTACTGTACTTCGTAGGTCCTGTGACGTTAGTCACACTGCTCATGTATTTTAGTATTACTGCTATAAGTGGAAAGAAATACTTGTCAAGGAGAGGCTTTAAGGATGAATGTCAGAACAAAGGCCTTAAAATATTTAAAATAATTTCTTTCTTTATCTGTTTTACATATATGACATACTTTTGCCCTTCAATTGCATGATGATGGGTTGAAAGCGTCGTTAAATTCTATTCACTCACTCATACTTCAATTGCATGACATTATTTTGATCATGTTTTTATTTTGCATTTATAATGTTAACTGTAACGAGCATATATTCATGTTCAGTTTTTGGCAGAAATATGATATAAAAAAAAAAAATTAGTTAAAAACGTTAATTGGATTGTAGGAAAATATTTGAAGTGTCACTGTGGAGCTCGTTTTATTGATCCTGTGTGAAATTGCGGCGTGGCTGAAATTATTGTCTTCTTCTACCATGTCTACACTTTTGCATCTATTATGTGAAGACTATTCACTACATGGATCATCTGAATAAAATTTCCCCATCTTTAAAATATTTTTTTTGTCATTTATGTTTTTCTTAATTAAGTAAATGTTGCTAGCTCAAGATCCCTTTGTTGAATTTACAATGTAAGATAATTTATCTTGAAGATTGTATACATGTTTTCTTGAGTAAGAATATTTAACTCAACAGCATTGAGAAATATTGTCTTATCCAAGTTAACAGCTTTGAGAAATATTTTCTTATCCAAGTGGTCAGTTTTTCTTGAACAAGATAATTATCTGGAATAAGTTTAATATTCTTACCCCACTCCAAAAATATCTTACTTTAGATTTCATAGCAAGATAAATTATCTTACTGAAGAAAAAATAAGATTTTTTTTCTTGAAGGAGTAAAAAGCGCCAAGATAATTTTTCTTAATTAAGATCTTCGAATAAGATTTGTGAATCTTGAATAAGATAAATAAACTTATAATTTTCTTATCCAAGGAAATATCCATAAGTAAATTATTCTTACCCCACTCCATGATAATTTATCTTATTTCAAGATGATTTTTTCTTAAAATAAGTTTTTTTTTTCTTGTTTTAAGTACCCTATTTTTGGCAGTGTGAACTTCTAGGTTGTACAAGATGTGGATAACCGTGTTATTATAGAGCATAGGAAAATAACAGGAACGTATACACCTTTTGAAACTACATGTAAATGACTTTGGCAGATAAATCTGCTTCTTTAATAGACGACGGCTGAATATTGATTGGACTCTTCCAAACATAATGCACAATTTACACCCATTGTGATACCCAAGTGCACAATTTGCATCCATTGTGATATCCAAGTGCACAATTTGCACCCATTGTGATACCCAAGTGCACAATTTGCACCCATTGTGATATCCATACGTTTTTATACGCCCGCCCAAAAGGCGGACGTATTATGTGATGGCGGTTTCCGTCCGTCTGTCTGTCTGTCTGTCCGTCTGTCCGTCCCCCGTGTCCGGTCTAAATCTGGGACAGTTTTTTATCCACAGTTCTAATTTTTTGATGAGTGGATACCCTATGAGAAGACGATGTGTCGAGTACCAAAATGAAGGTCGAGGTCAGAGGTCAAAGGTCACTGGCCTAAAAAACAGGGAATCACTGAAGTGTTCGTGTCCAGTCTATATCTGTGAACGTTTTCTATCCACAGTTGCAAAGGAGAGAATACAAGCTCTTACAGGAGAGAATACAATCTCTTACAGGAGAGAATACAATCTCTTACAAGAGAGAATGCAAGCTCTTACAGGAGAGAATACAAGCTCTTACAGGAGAGAATACAAGCTCTTACAGGAGAGAATACAAGCTCTTACAGGAGAGAATACAATCTCTTACAGGAGAGAATACAATCTCTTACAGGAGAGAATACAACCTCTTACAAGAGGGAACGCAAGCTCTTACAAGAGAGAGTACAGCCTCTTACAGGACAGTATACAAGATCTTACAGGAGGGAATACAAGCTCTTATAGGAGAGTCAATCCAAAGTATGAGTAATCCTCCAATCCAAAGTGTGGGTAATCATTCAATCCAAAGTGTGGGTAATCCTCCAATCCAAAGTGTGGGTAATCCTCCAATCCAAAGTGTGGGCAATCATTCAATCCAAAGTGTGGGTAATCCTCCAATCCAAAGTGTGGGTAATCCTTCAATCCAAAGTGTGGGTAATCATCCAATTATGATTAGGAAAATTATTATGTAAATGATTTGACCACCACTGGAATTTAGAAAATTACCATAAAAAGATAATGGTGAGGGTCTTGAGGGGTAAGCTCAAACGGCGAAAATTCCAAACTGTATCTCAACACACATATTTCATGAAAATGTAAATGAATTCAGACAAAGTGAAATATCCCATTGTTTTCTAAAATGAATTACACTGATACTGGTATTATTTAAGACTAAATTACTGCCCGAACATGCTTTCTACTGAGAATGATTTAGCCCCACAAAATCACTCAACATGCGCCTCTCAAAATCTGTGGTTTAGCAGACGACATATTTTGAGTAGGAAAGTAGTGCCACTGGAAAATTAACAAATGCACGCATTATATTAGATAAATACAAATGTAACTTGAAGATATCAGACCTGAAACTATACACGAACATTAAAAACACAGAAACCTGGACACTCTAAAGAAGGAAGTTTCAGACCTCTTTCTCGTCGCGTAAGAACTCTATCTTTTGCTGTGTTAGCAAGACACAGCGCTGGTGCGCAAGTTTATCCTCACTATAAGACAGGACCATTAATCCCTACGGGTCTAAATCGCCCTGTAAAAAGAGCATATCAAAATAAATCCTTGTTGTTTATTATCTAAATTCATTTTTGTTATGAATTAGTGAATCTATGAAACAATGTGGGTCTCAATAGGATTTAGGCTCTAGTAAAAATGCGCAGTCAAGATTACATTCAATTTCTTTGCTAATATATTTACCACATTCATGACGGGTGTAATTCCTAGCCACAGAAAATGAGCCCTTACAATAGTGATAATGTTAAAAGATAGGAGGAATCCTCCAAACTAAAGTGTGAGTAATCCTCCAATTCAAAGTATGAGTAATCCTTCAATCCAAAGTGTGGGTAATCCTTCAATCCAAAGTGTGGGTAATCCTCCAATCCAAAGTGTGGGTAATCCTCCAATCCAAAGTGTGGGTAATCCTTCAATCCAAAGTGTGAGTAATCCTCCAATCCATAGTGTGGTAAAGTGTGAGTAATCCTTCAATCCAAAGTGTGGGTAATCCTTCAATCCAAAGTGTGAGTAATCCTCCAATCCAAAGTGTGGGTAATCCTTCAATCCAAAGTGTGAGCAATCCTCCAATCCAAAGTGTGGGTAATCCTTCAATCCAAAGTATGAGTAATCCTCCAATCCAAAGTGTGGGTAATCATTCAATCCAAAGTGTGGGTAATCCTCCAATCCAAAGTGTGGGTAATCCTCCAATCCAAAGTGTGGGTAATCATTCAATCCAAAGTGTGGGTAATCCTCCAATCCAAAGTGTGGGTAATCCTTCAATCCAAATTGTGGGTAATCATCCAATCCAAAGTGTGAGTAATCCTCCAATCCAAAGTGTTGGTAATCCTTCAATCCACATTGTGAGTAATCCTCCAATCCAAAGTGTGAGTAATCCTCCAATCCAAAGTGTTGGTAATCCTTCAATCCAAAGTGTGGGTAATCCTCCAATCCAAAGTGTGGGTAATCCTTCAATCCAAAGTGTGGGTAATCCTTCAATCCAAAGTGTGAGTAATCCTCCAATCCAAAGTGTTGGTAATCCTTCAATCCACATTGTGAGTAATCCTCCAATCCAAAGTGTGGGTAATCCTCCAATCCAAAGTGTGAGTAATCCTCCAATCCAAAGTGTGGGTAATCCTCCAATCCAAAGTGTGAGTAATCCTCCAATTCAAAGTGTGGGTAATCCTTCAATCCAAGGTGTGAGGACAGGACAGTATACAATTACAAGCGTCTAGTCCGTCATTCATAATCCAGCCGTCGTCCATTAGAGAATATCCGCGTCCATAATCCAAAGACCTATTCCATATTCCATATAACAGTATTAGGAGTTACAGGAGGGAATACAAGCTCTTATAGGAGAGAATACAACCTCTTACAGGAGAGAACACAAGCACTTAGAGGAGAGAATATAAGCTCTTACAGGAGAGAATACAACCTCTTACAGACGGGAACATAAGCTCTTACAGGAGGGAATACAAGCTCTTACAGGAGGGAACACAATCTCTTACAGGAGGGAATACAACCTCTTACAGGAGGGAACACAGCTCTACAGGAGGGAATACAAGCTCTCGCATGAGAGAGAATCATGATCTCCCTGTAGACAGACAAAACAAACTCATATATCGGAAATAGGATGATCCGATAGGTCAAGATGTGCCGATCGAAGGTCGACTATATACATGTATATATTTTTTTGCTCTAGATGTGTCAAGAATTCGACCTAGTCCTACATCATTTATGAATAAACCCAATGTGAGTCAAGGTAATCTCAACTAGATTACAAGTACCAGATTCGGCATACAGTAAGCAGTCATCGTCCATAAGAAATTTCGATGTCTATGTAATAGTTACATGATATTGCCTATGTATTTTATGTGTATATATTGTATTTTATTGTACATGTATATTGTATTGTATGATATTGTATTGCGTTTGTATGCTTGCTTAAATTTGGTGTTATGTGTGTTATGAATTATATTTCAATTTTATAAAGATACTTTATAATACACATAACACCAAAATCTAAGCAAGCATACAAACACAATACAAGATCAAACAATACAATGCAATATACAATAAAATACAAATACAATACAATATACCATACAGAGTTTAATACAATATTTAGAGAATAAGAAAAAAAATATACTTGGAGATGCTTCCTCGTGCATAGCAGAAAAGTCTTACGTGTTTATATTGAAGTCCTACTAGAAAAACTAGAGCCTTAGGCACTGAAACGGGGCTATTTAAATGTAAAATAGGCTGTTGGAATAATTCCAACATTCGTTGATGTTCCGTCTCATGGCGAAGAGCCATACTTGTAGTCTCACACATTCCTCTCAACAAGGATCTCTAGTGCATTCAGGTGAAGCTGGTAACGGGTTTTATTTATTTCCTACATATCATAGATAATTATAATGAAATACTGAAATAAAATTTTAAAAAGTTTTCTGTTGGTTAATGTTTAACTTGAGAAATATAATGAAGAGAGTAAATTTGGACAAATTAAAAACATTGTGTGATAGAAAAGAATCTAGTCCACTGGTACTATATGGAATTTGTAGAAAAAAATAAACAGAGCTAAAAACAATAATCGATTCCAAGCCCATGGTATTGTTTGCAGGAAATCAAACTTTTTTTCAACTTGATTATTTGGTATAACAAAGTTACCTTCATTGGACCTCGTGTCTGCAGCAACAACAACAGCAGCAAGGGGTCACAATCCATCACAAACATTCAAAGATAATTATCAGCCTATATAGCATCTGAAGCTAGAGAGGCGCAAAGCAGAACGAAATGAATGCCTGGTAGAGCTTGAGCCAGCACATGAGCTTCAGACGAGTCACATATTTCTTTCGGGAAGCATCCTATGTATTGGCGAACCGATGAATTATCAGCGAGGACATTGACAGCTGACTGAATTGACAGATAATCCTGTAGACAAATGTACGACAGAAAATGAAGATTTAATTTACTTGAATCACTGCAAATGGGTCGTCTGCTATTCCACCTTATGGCTTAAAAGATGGGCGACTTTTTCTAAACAGAAACAGAACTGGTTTGTGGCAAACCTGGTTCCTAGGGGACTTCACGTTTTCCTAAATATAGCCACTATATATCCTATTGCTGCAGGAAGAACTTCTGTGCGCGGCTGTGGGAACGAGGTTAACTCTTCTTAACAGTCACGATCCTTCTGCATATATCTTGCCATTACAAATCAACACCAACTAATGTATGGAGAATGTATGTTGTCGTTATGGTGGTGGTTATCTCTCCTGTCACCTTTTCAGCAGAAAAACACCGGGTGCATGTAACATGTAGAAGCTCTTTGTGTAGGTCAGGGAAATGCTTGCAACATTCCAAGAATATTTCAGAAGCAGAATGGAAAGAAAACATTTCTGAATACAGGAAAATTATTATGTAAATGATTTGACCACCACTGGAATTTAGAAAATTACCATAAAAAGATAATGGTGAGGGCCTTGAGGGGTAAGCTCAAACGGCGAAAATTCCAAACTGTATCTCAACACACATATTTCATGAAAATGTAAATGAATTCAGACAAAGTGAAATATCCCATTGTTTTCTAAAATGAATTACACTGATACTGGTATTATTTAAGACTAAATTACTGCCCGAACATGCTTTCTACTGAGAATGATTTAGCCCCACAAAATCACTCAACATGCGCCTCTCAAAATCTGTGGTTTAGCAGACGACATATTTTGAGTAGGAAAGTAGTGCCACTGGAAAATTAACAAATGCACGCATTATATTAGATAAATACAAATGTAACTTGAAGATATCAGACCTGAAACTATACACGAACATTAAAAACACAGAAACCTGGACACTCTAAAGAAGGAAGTTTCAGACCTCTTTCTTGTCGCGTAAGAACTCTATCTTTTGCTGTGTTAGCAAGACACAGCGCTGGTGCGCAAGTTTATCCTCACTATAAGACAGGACCATTAATCCCTACGGGTCTAAATCGCCCTGTAAAAAGAGCATATCAAAATAAATCCTTGTTGTTTATTATCTAAATTCATTTTTGTTATGAATTAGTGAATCTATGAAACAATGTGGGTCTCAATAGGATTTAGGCTCTAGTAAAAATGCGCAGTCAAGATTACATTCAATTTCTTTGCTAATATATTTACCACATTCATGACGGGTGTAATTCCTAGCCACAGAAAATGAGCCCTTACAATAGTGATAATGTTAAAAGATAGGAGGAATCCTCCAAACTAAAGTGTGAGTAATCCTCCAATTCAAAGTATGAGTAATCCTTCAATCCAAAGTGTGGGTAATCCTTCAATCCAAAGTGTGGGTAATCCTCCAATCCAAAGTGTGGGTAATCCTCCAATCCAAAGTGTGGGTAATCCTTCAATCCAAAGTGTGAGTAATCCTCCAATCCATAGTGTGGTAAAGTGTGAGTAATCCTTCAATCCAAAGTGTGGGTAATCCTTCAATCCAAAGTGTGAGTAATCCTCCAATCCAAAGTGTGGGTAATCCTTCAATCCAAAGTGTGAGCAATCCTCCAATCCAAAGTGTGGGTAATCCTTCAATCCAAAGTATGAGTAATCCTCCAATCCAAAGTGTGGGTAATCATTCAATCCAAAGTGTGGGTAATCCTCCAATCCAAAGTGTGGGTAATCCTCCAATCCAAAGTGTGGGTAATCATTCAATCCAAAGTGTGGGTAATCCTCCAATCCAAAGTGTGGGTAATCCTTCAATCCAAATTGTGGGTAATCATCCAATCCAAAGTGTGAGTAATCCTCCAATTCAAAGTGTGGGTAATCCTTCAATCCAAGTGTGGGTAATCCTTCAATCCAAAGTGTGGGTAATCCTCCAATCCAAAGTGTGAGTAATCCTTCAATCCAAAGTGTGGGTAATCCTCCAATCCAAAGTGTGGGTAATCCTTCAATCCAAAGTGTGAGTAATCCTCCAATCCAAAGTGTTGGTAATCCTTCAATCCAAAGTGTGAGTAATCCTCCAATCCAAAGTGTGGGTAATCCTCCAATCCAAAGTGTGAGTAATCCTCCAATCCAAAGTGTGGGTAATCCTCCAATCCAAAGTGTGAGTAATCCTCCAATCCAAAGTGTGGATAATCCTTCAATCCAAAGTGTGAGTAATCCTCCAATCCTCCAATCCAAAGTGTGAGTAATCCTCCAATCCAAAGTGTGGGTAATCCTTCAATCCAAAGTGTGGGTAATCCTTCAATCTAAAATGTGGGTAATCCTCCAATCCAAAGTGTGAGTAATCCTTCAATCCAAAGTGTGGGTAATCCTCCAATCCAAAGTGTGGGTAATCCTTCAATCCAAAGTGTGAGTAATCCTCCAATCCAAAGTGTGGGTAATCCTTCAATCCAAAGTGTGGGTAATCCTCCAATCCAAAGTGTGGGTAATCCTCCAATCCAAAATGTGAGTAATCCTCCAATCCAAAGTGTGGGTAATCCTTCAATCCAAAGTGTGAGTAATCCTCCAATCCAAAGTGTGGGTAATCCTCCAATCCAAAGTGTGGGTAATCCTCCAATCCAAAGTGTGAGTAATCCTCCAATCCAAAGTGTGGGTAGATTGAACATCAAGTGTACACTTGAATTTTCCCATCTAACAGCGTAAATTATTTCTGTTGATAATAGTTTTGATGAAAATACTCATTCCATTATTCATTTTTCAAATGATATACTTTCACTTTTCCCTGTTTTGTAGTATACATCCGGAGACTTCCGCTAAACGAAAGGTAACGATACCGTACCTTAATATATAAAGACCGGTTCCTTCAACACCGATAGAATCAAAGAAGTTGTGAATACTGCCTTGCACCTGCTGAAATTAATATATCGACGACTAGTTTTCTCCAACATCGGTGCACTCAATTAACTAATGCGTTCGATTAAGTTCCGATTAGACACATGTTCTTGTGTAAGATTTTTCGAGTTGTTAAGTACCTAATGTATCCAACACCTGGATTTTACCACCTGAGAAAGTACCACTATATTTCCCGAAAATCATTTAAGAATTTGCAGGGCTCGTGACAGTGAGGTGGAATTTTGATGCCACAACTCTTGAAACCATTTGTGTCATTAGCTTTTGTGTTTTTTACATTTTATGTTTTCAGTACAATTTTTGGATATCGGTATGTTGTTAAAAACTAAATAACTTTTCCTTGAGATACTGTTTTCGTTTAATCAATAAACCTTCCAGCTTTACAACAACATCGTGCGTCTGATAAGACATATGCAGATCTTCACAAATGTAACGTACCGGGAATGAGTGTGTTAACCAGAAGACTATTCTGTGAAGTCATGTGACGCAGTCAGTATGTCGGCACCTCTTCCCACTTCACTTATATGTGTTGTAATTTTTTCCTGTATATGGCGAGATTCTGCTGGTGGACGTTTCGTCCCCGAGGCCCGCCCCCTGTACAGACCTTTTGGTCTTTGATATATGTTGGCATTTGTGGGAAGTTGATGCTTGGTCGACATCGGGCCTTACAGACTAGTCTTTTGTGTTAAATGCCGTCATTTACATCTGACGACGATACAGCTCACCAATCTCCAATGTACGAGTTGTCACAGCGAAACAGCTCACCAATTACCAGTATACGAGTTGTCAGAGCATTTCCATCATAGCTCTCTAGATTTGTATCTAATACCGCTTATGCCGGTGCTAGGGGCCGTGTGGTCATATCATCTAAGTTGCCACATGAACAGATACAATAAAAGCGTACCTGAGATACAACACATATCACTAATCGTTAGATTCTTGGTATGTGCTTTAGAATAGGTTAACCAGAAGACTATTCTGTGAAGTCATGTGACGCAGTCAGTATGTCGGCACCTCTTCCCACTTCACTTATATGTGTTGTAATTTGCTCGATAACATGAGGGACTTCATGAACTAGATTAATTTATTGAAAAAACATCGCCAATGATTTTAGTGCAGGGATGTTTTAAAGTGTCACATTTAAGAGGGAAGTTTTCTTTGGAACCCATCGATTAATACGAAGTCTGATTTAACTTGAAAACATTTTTCACACAAACAGTTTTGTACTGGTATATGATACTGCCACCATACATACCATACTATTTCAGATTTTGAAGGTCTTTACGTGGAATCTTTTTGTTGAGTACCACTGACTAGGAAATGCTGAATTTGCCATCTGCAACTGAACACTGGTGTTAAATTTCAGGACACAAATAAACTAAGTGTCACAACATGTTGCTAAAGATATATGGAGGAAGTTTATCAATTAGAAATGATTAAAGACGGAAATCAGAAATATAATGGGCACAAACAGAAATGTGGTGCTAAAGTTTCTTCAAGATGAAGATCAAGCGCCACATTCTGGTTTGGAGATTGATGTGGATGGGGAAGTGGAGAGAAGAACTGTTTGAGAGATACTGGTATATTATATATATGCTACGGTACCTGTCAGCAACTCGATCTGCATTATTGTTTGTTTCAGACCGCCTCTACATCACTGTTGACCAGCGATATGGAGATATGTCAGACGGCTTCATCGTCGCAATCTGTGTGTGAGTATGGATTCAATTTTTCCGAACGAATTTCCAGTCGTTTGCTAAATGTACATTGTATCCCATTTACCCTTTGATTGAGGCTGGTCATATGGATACGCTGACAGTCTCTTTTTCGAAACTTGGGCTTGTCCAATCTACAGTTTTTTTAATTGGAACTGTTATGTTCATTCGATCGTCATTGAGATCTTGAACATCGTAGTTGAGTGAAAATAGTCACTCGTTGAGTGAAAATAGACACCAGTTAGACACTAAGAGTGAGAACATCATTTCACAATGTCCATTGTCTCATAGTCTACACGGACTCTTGATTCAATATTGCGTCTTTCAATACTGCGTCACGACAGAAAGCCTAGATATATACTCCTGGATCAATATTACGTCACGAGAGAAAGCCTAGGTATATACTCCTGAATCAATATTGCGTCACGAAAGAAAGCCTAGGTATATACTCCTGGATCAATATTGTTGTCAGATAAAAATGATGGCATTTAACACAAAAGACTAGTCTGTAAGGCCCGATGTCGACCCAGCATCCACTTCCCACAATGCCAACATATATCAAAGACCAAAAGGTCTGTACAGCGGGCGGGCCTCGGGGACGCCCAGGTATATACTCCTGGGTCAATATTGCGTCACGACAGAAATCCTAGGTATATAAAATAATCCTGCACATTGTACCAAGGACGAGTATATCATCAATATACAGAAGAGATATCGTCCAGTTCAACAAAATCAGAACTTGACTCGGCATCTGTACCACATGGGGCGTTCTTACGTACAAAAGATCCTGACTTTGAACTGTCTCGAGGCTAATGCATACCGTGTCAGAGAAGAGCGATATTGCGTCATGAGAGCCCAGCTAGCCTATATATATTTGATGCACTCATTTACATTGGATTAAAGACTAGTATATCACCAATACATTTATCAGTACTTGGATCAGAATCTGCACGTTCTTTATACCCTATAGACAACTCCTCTTTTAAGGGCTCAAGAGCGCCATGTAATATGATACAAATACTACATTACGAGAGACAACATAGACTAGATATATGATGTAATCATCTACATTATACCGAAGACTATTATGTCATCAACATATACAAGAACCAAAGTCCAGTTCAGACATACGAGCACTTGGATCATCGTTCTTCGTACAAAATGGAAAACCAATAGTGCTTCAGGAGAGAAAACCTAGACTAGATATATGATGTAACCATCTACATTGTATTGAAATCTACTTGCCCATCAATAAACACGAAGTCATACAATACAGTTCAGACATATCAGCCATTGATTCAGCATCAGTACCAATCGGGGCGTCTTTCTTACCAAATAGAAATAGCCCGGTTCGGAACTGCCTTCATCTCGGAGCTAAGGGCCCATGAATACCATAGAAGTAGTAGATAGACCGCATATTCGGTCCTATTTTCCAGGGAGGTAACTCTTGGTGCCCTTTTTTCCAGGTTAAAGGTATAGGGGACGCCCCATCGCCTTTCACCTCTGGGGCGCCAGGGGGCGCCACTAGCTCAAGGTCACGTGGAGGTCAAAAGTAGTTCCGGCAACCTGTAACCTTTGTATTCCTCCGCGGACAGAACGTAGTCCCATGTCAACCAAGTGACTTCCAATGTTAATGTACACGGGGAATGCCTAAAAAGAGTATGGGAATAGACGTTTTGTGACAGGGGTGGGTCCCTAGTGGACCGAATGGGTCGAGTGAGGTGTCAAAGTGAAGCGCTCCTCGAGGGCCATTCAGTCATGGGTGGGTGCATGTAAAATTAGGATTTTTTTCCCGAAAATATACAAAGCGAAACACGGACTTTACCCCTAAAATAGGGGAAAACCCCTATCAACTCTAGACAAAAGGGCTAATATCGGTCCCCGGGCTTATAGGGGCCTGCCTATCAAGTCAATGGGGTGGGTGCAAGTAAAATTAGGATTTTTTCCCGAAACTATAAAAAGCGGAACACGGACTTTACCCCTAAAATAGGGGAAAACAACTATCAACCCTAGCCAAAAGGGCTAATATCGGTCCCCGGGCTTATTGGGACCTGCCTATCAAGTCAATGGGGTAGGTGCATGTAAAATTAGGATTTTTTCCCGAAACTATAAAAAGCGGAACACGGACTTTACCCCTACAATAGGGGTCTGCATTATACAATATAAGGGAAAATGCCTGTATGGGGTATGGGGATGGTCAATTTTTTTCGTGGGCTTTACTATGGCTTGTGGGGTCTCGTTTCTCTCGTCTCGCCAAGAAAATGACAATGGGAAGGGTCCCGGAGCGAATCGGTGAAATTTTTGGAAAAAGTTCACCGAGGCCTGGGTAGGCCCATAGGCCTATATTGCATAGCTATGGAGGTATAGGTCCATACGGGGTGAACGTTTTGGGGTCTAGGTGAGCCCCTTATGATCCTATGGTGTCGTATGAGGTATTATTTTGAAGCTCCCGTGGAGTTTGTAATGTATCGACTAATGGTTCGTCCGTGTGCAATAGTCTGCGCATGCGCAGTCTGGCCGTAGTATAGAAAGCAGGCATGTTGGGGGTATGTGGGGGTGTGTTTGGGGTAGAGATGGACCACTATGGGTCCAAATGGGTTGTGGGAGGTGTCAAAGTGAAGCTTGTGTGGGGTAGAGTCAGAATGGCGTATTTTTAAGTGCAAGTCGCGTCAATCTGCGCATGCGCAGTTGGGTGTAGTAAGTAAAGTGGCCATTTTGGGGGTGCGTGGAGGTGTGTTTGGGGTAGAGAGGGACCATCTGTGGTCCGATTGTGTCGTGGGAGGTGTTATCTTGTAGCTCTCGGGGTACATCCCGACTTGAGGGATGTTCACGTCATCTGTGACGTCATCAGTAGGAATAGTAGCGAAAGTGGGCATTTTGGGGCAGTGAAGGAAGGTATTTGGTGTAGAGATGGACCATCCATATCTGTCACACATTATACCACATCTTTGTTGTGTTATACCATATCTGTCCTGCATTATACCATATATGTCCTGTATTATACCATACCTGTCCTATGTTATACAATATCTGTCCCGTATTATACCAAATCTGTCCTGTATTGTACCATATTTGTTCTCTATTATACCATATATGTCCTGTATTATACCAAATCTGCCCTGTATTATACAGTATCTATCCTGTATTATACCAAATCTGTGCTGTATTATACCAAATCTGTGCTGTATTATACAATATCTGTCCTGTGTTATACCATATCTGTGCTGTATTATACAATATCTGTCCAGTATTCTGCAATATATGTTCTGTATTATACCAAATCTGTCCTGTATTATACAGTATATGTCCTGTATTATACCATATATGTCCTGTATTATACCATATCTGCTCTGTATTATACAATATTTCTCCTCTATTATACCATATCTGTGCTGCATTATACCATATCTGTCCTGTATTGTACCATATGTCCTGTATTATACCAAATCTGTGCTGTATTATACAATATTTGCCCTCTATTATACCATATCTGTGCTGTATTATACCATATCTGTCCCGAATTATACCATATACCAAATCTGTGCTGTATTATACAATATATGTTCTGTATTATACCAAATCTGTCCTGTATTATACAGTATATGTCCTGTATTATACCAAATCTGTGCTGTATTATACCATATCTGTCCTGTATTGTAGCATATATGTCCTGTATTATACAATATATGTTCTGTATTGTACAATCGGATAGCCGTTGTCGTGAATAACAACAAGTTCGGCAATGTTCATACAGTTTAGTAGCCCCAATGTTACATCATACCCAGGCTGGGGGAGCCGCCTTGGGCATGTTTAGTATGTTCACAGCAAAACAAATTGAAATATCAAACACCATGTTTTATTATTTAACGAACCGTCACATTAGGTATACAAGTGTTTACTGAGCTCAAGTCAACGATCAGCATGTAGACATATAGAGTATGTACGGCATGTTATGGTATTCATCAGTGCACGGGTGACGCATTCAGCCGATGGGGCCGGTCAGCTTGGTAACGAAAAACGTAACATTTGTCACCCTCTCCACTGTCCACTTGGTGTTGGGGCGTTGTCGTTGGGCCCATTCCAAGGGATCCACGGTGTCCAGTTTCTCCAGCATCGTCTCTAGCGACACCCGGTTAATGATGGTAAACGGTTGGTCACTGCTCGGGTAAAAGTATCGGACTTGGACTGTCTCCTTATGCTGCAGCACATAACCAAACGCTAGATTCAATCTGAAGGCCATAGTTTGGTCGTTGAAGATGGCTTCCACGTAGCTACGTAGACGGGCGAAGTCGGTCAGTCGGAAATTGTAGATATCTTGAATAGGGCGATGACGGTTAAAACATTGCCGTATCATGGACCAATGGCGCCGATAGATGTCACTCACTGGATGGGCGTCCTGTAACAGATCGCTAGGAACAGTTATGGGCTCGTCCAGAAAATGTTCGATGTTTTCAGGCGTATGACTCGAAACCGTAACGGTGGGGTCCGGCTGGATATCCAGGCTCTTCTGAACTGTGGGTATAGGCGGGCTCTCCGTCATCGCATCACCAGTGGCGTTCATCTCCCCGGGCTCATCTTCACTGGGTCTGACCTTCCGCGGCTCCTCTTCAGTGGAAAGTTGTCGCCCAAACCGTAGAGACGGGGCATGGATCAAACGCTGATGGCGTCTTAACTGACTGCGTCGTTTGAAGAGTTGACCACAATCCTTACAGTGTTCCGTCGCGCCCTCGTGGAATGAGCGTTCGTGGCGCAGTAAATGATCCTTCTGATTAAATGACCGTGCGCAGGTTATACAAGTATACCGTGCATCGTTGTGGGTGGAGGCCTTCTGGCGGTGCAAGTCGTGCAGACGAGTAAACTGCTTCTGGCAAGTTGTGCAAGAGAACATCTTGGTGGTTGACAGTGTCTGATGAAACGGCCAGGCCGCTTCCCTTTTATAGCACGCTAGCTGGTGATCTATTTTTAGCACACTCAGTTCAACTATCCCCAAGTCGAGGGCCGAGCCGTGACATCTTCGGTAACCTCCGTGTCTCTTCGGGCACCTCCGTGACATCTTCGGTCACCTCCGTGTCTCTTTGGTCACCTCCGTAACTACCCGGCTGTTCCCGTGTAAACCCGGATGGATCTCCGTGTCTCTTCGGTGACTTCCGTGACATCTTCGGTCACCTCCGTGTCTCTTCGGTGACCTCCGTGACATCTTCGGTCATCTCCGTGTCTCTTCGGTCACCTCCGTACCGTCAACGATCAGCATGTAGACATATAGAGTATGTACGGCATGTTATGGTATTCATCAGTGCATGAGTGACGCATTCAGCCGATGGAGGTGGTCGGTCAGCTTGGTAACGAAAAACGTAACATTGGTCACCCTCTCTACGACCCATTGTGTGTTGGGGCGTTGTTGTTGGGCCCATTCCAAGGGATCCACGGTGTCCAGTTTCTCCAGCATCGCCTCTAGCGACGCCCGGTTAATGATGGTAAACGGTTGGTCAAATACCCGGATGTTACTGCTCGGGTAAAAATATCGGGCTTGGTCTGTGTCCTTATGCTGTAGCACATAACCAAACGCCAGATTCAACTTGAAGGCCGTAGTTTGATCGTTGAAGATGGCTTCCACGCAGCTGCGTAGACGGGCGAGGTCGGTCCGTCGGAAATTGTAGATATCTTGAATAGGGCGATGACGGTAGAAACAGTGCCGGATCATGGGCCAATGGCGCCGATAGATGTCACTCATTGGATGGTCTTCGTGTAACAGATCGCTAGGAACATTTATGGGTTCGTCCACGAAGTGTACTTTGCCCTCCACGTCGTACAAAGTCTGGCCCAAGGTCTTGTCGTCGGAATTTGACTGTTGAATTAGGGCGACATCATGATCGGCCCTCGTGCGATGGGTGGGAGTTCTCCCTGTCTCGATATTGGTGCCTCCGGGCTCTTCTACCTGCAAACGTGGCTGCGGAACAGGGTGTCGTGTGCGTTGGTGTCGCAGCAACTGACTGGTCAGTTTGAAAAGCCGAACACATTCTTCGCATGGACGCTTGGGTACTTCATGGCGTGCACGTGTGTGGGGCTGTAAATGATCCGGGCGCTGAAACGACAGTGTACATATCGTACAGCTATACCGGGCGGTTCCTTCGTGCTTGGTAGCCTCATGGCGGCGCAAGTCATGCCGACGAGTGAATGATTTCGAGCACGTAGTACAAGTGAACATCTTGGTGGTTGACAGAGTGTCTGATGAAACGGCCAGACCGCTTCCCTTTTATAGCACGCTAGCTGGTATCATGTTCGGGCACCTCCGTGTCTCTTCGGTGATCTCCGTGACATCTTCGGTGACCTCCTTGTCTCTTCGGGCACCTCCGTGACATCTTCGGTGACCTCCGTGACATCTTCGGGCACCTCCGTGTCTCTTCGGCCACCTCCGTGTCTTTTCGGGATGTGACCGAAGGGACTCGGAAGTGAACGACATTGTGGGAAAAAGCCCACAGACAGGTCAGTACATGTGATAACATGTTCACACTCCGTCACCGAAAAGACACGGACTGAAGGTGGCGGACCTCGCCCGGTGGTGGTGGTGGTGGTGGGAGCTCCCGTGTGGCAGAGCTCTTGGATCGGAGCTCTTGGAGCTCAAAGCGTGTGGTGCTCAGAGCTCGGAAATGACATTTGCATATGACCTCTGTGAGGTCACTTCCGCTTCCGTTCACGTGACCGGAACTGACCTTTGACCCCGGCGCGCAATTTTATCCGGTATTGTTAGCGCGCGCCGGGGTCAAACGTCAGTTCCAGTCACGTCAACGGAAGCGGAGTGACCTCACAGAGGTCATATGCAAATGTCATTTCCGAGCTCTGAGCTCCGCAGGCTTTGAGCTCCAAGAGCTCCGATCCAAGAGCTCTGCCAAACGGGAGCTCCCGCCACAGGCACCACAACCACCACCAACACCACCACCGGGCAAGGCCGCCATCTTCAGTCCGTGTCTTTTCGGTGATGGAGTGTGAACATGTTAGCACATGTACTGACCTGTCTGTGGGGGTTTTCCCACAATGACGTTCACTTCCGAGTCCCTTCGGTCACTTCCCGAAAAGACACGGAGGTGGCCGAAGAGATACGGAGGTGCCCGAAGATGTCATGGAGGTCACCGAAGATGTCACGGAGGTGCCCGAAGAGACCCGGAGGTCACCGAAGATGTCACGGAGATCACCGAAGAGACACGGAGGTGCCCGAACATGATACCAGCTAGCGTGCTATAAAAGGGAAGCGGCCTGGCCGTTTCATCAGACACTCTGTCAACCACCATGATGTTCACTTGTACTACGTGCTCGAAATCATTCACTCGTCTGCACGACTTGCGCCGCCATGAGGCTACCAAGCACGAAGGAACCGCCCGGTATAGCTGTACGATATATACACTGTCGTTTCAGCGCCCGGATCATTTACAGCGCCACACACGTGCACGCCATGAAGTACCCAAGCGTCCATGCGAAGAATTTGGTCGGCTTTTCAAACTGACCAGTCAGTTGCTGCGACACCAACGCACACGACACCCTGTTCCGCAGCCACGTTTGCAGGTAGAAGAGCCCGGAGGCACCAATATCGAGACCGGGAGAACTCCCATCCATCGCACGAGGGCCGATGATGATGTCGCCCTAATTCAACAGTCAAATTCCGACGACAAGACCTTGGGCCAGATTTTGTACGACGTGGAGGGCAAAGTACACTTCGTGGACGAACCCATAAATGTTCCTAGCGATCTGTTACACGAAGACCATCCAATGAGTGACATCTATCGGCTCCATTGGCCCATGATCCGGCCCATTGGCCCATGATCTACCGTCATCGCCCTATTCAAGATATCTACAATTTCCGACGGACCGACCTCGGCCGTCTACGCAGCTACGTGGAAGCCATCTTCAACGATCAAACTACGGCCTTCAAGTTGAATCTGGCGTTTGGTTATGTGCTACAGCATAAGGACACAGACCAAGCCCGATATTTTTACCCGAGCAGTAACATCCGGGTATTTGATCAACCGTTTACCATCATTAACCGGGCGTCGCTAGAGGCGATGCTGGAGAAACTGGACACCGTGGATCCCTTGGAATGGGCCCAACAACAACGCCCCAACACACAATGGGTCGTGGAGAGGTGACCAATGTTACGTTTTTCGTTACCAAGCTGACCGACCACCTCCATCGGCTGAATGCGTCACTCATGCACTGATGAATACCATAACATGCCGTACATACACTATATGTCTACATGCTGATCGTTGACGGTACGGAGGTGACCGAAGAGACACGGAGATGACCGAAGATGTCACGGAGGTGACCGAAGAGACACGGAGGTGACCGAAGATGTCACGGAAGTCACCGAAGAGACACGCAGATCCATCCGGGTTTACACGGGAACAGCCGGGTAGTTACGGAGGTGACCGAAGAGACACGGAGGTGACCGAAGATGTCACGGAGGTGCCCGAAGAGACACGGAGGTTACCGAAGATGTCACGGCTCGGCCCTCGACTTGGGGATAGTTGAACTGAGTGTGCTAAAAATAGATTGCCAGCCAGCGTGCTATAAAAGGGAAGCGGCCTGGCCGTTTCATCAGACACTCTGTCAACCACCAAGATGTTCACTTGCACAACTTGCCTGAAGCAGTTTACTCGTCTGCACGACTTGCACCGCCACAAGGCCTCCACCCACAACGATGCACGGTATACTTGTATAACCTGCGCACGGTCATTTAATCGGAAGGATCATTTACTGCGCCACGAACGCTCATTCCACGGGGGCGCGACGGAACACTGTAAGGATTGTGGTCAACTCTTCAAACGACGCAGTCAGTTAAGACGCCATCAGCGTTTGATTCATGCCCCGTCTCTACGGTTTGGGCGACAACTTTCCCCTGAGCAGGAGCCGCGGAAGGTCAGACCCAGTGAAGATGAGCCCGGGGAGACGAACGCCACTGGTGATGCGATGACGGAGAGCCCGCCTATACCCACAGTTCAGAAGAGTCTGGTCCAGTTTACCGACCAGTTTCGGAGATCATGCTTGTGCTTTATCAACATCCATAACAGTACAAATGTTCTTATTCTGTTATGAACGCCCATCAGATATCGGCACCGACCCAGTCCACATGATACGGCAATGTTTCAACCGTCATCGCCCTATTCAAGATATCTACAATTTCCGACTGACAGGCCTCGCCCGTCTACGTAGCTACGTGGAAGCCATCTTCAACGACCACACTATGGCCTTCAGATTGAATCTAGCGTTTGGTTATGTGCTGCAGCATAAGGAGACAGTCCAAGTCCGATACTTTTACCCGAGCAGTAACATCCAGGTATTTGACCAACCGTTTACCATCATTAACCGGGTGTCGCTAGAGACGATGGTGGAGAAACTGGACACCGTGGATCCCTTGGAATGGGCCCAACGACAACGCCCCAACACCAAGTGGACAGTGGAGAGGGTGACCAATGTTACCTTTTTCGTTACCAAGCTGACCGACCACGCCATCGGCTGAATGCGTCACCCGTGCACTGATGAATACCATAACATGCCGTACATACTCTATATGTCTACATGCTGATCGTTGACTTGAGCTCAGTAAACACTTGTATACCTAATGTGACGGTTCGTTAAATAATAAAACATGGTGTTTGATATTTCAATTTGCTTTGCTGTGAACATACTAAACATGCCCAGGGCGGCTCCCCCAGCCTGGGTATGATGTAACATTGGGGATAATAAACTGTATGAACATTGCTGAACTTGTTGTTATTCACGACAACGGCTATCCGATTGTATAATCCAGAACATATATTGTATAATACAGGACATATATGGTACAATACAGGACAGATATGGTATAATACAGCACAGATTTGGTATAATACAGAACATATATTGTATAATACAGCACAGATTTGGTATAATACAGGACAGATTTGGTAATATACAGGACAGATATTGTATAACACAGGACAGATATTGTATATACAGCACAGATATGGTATAATAGAGGGCAAATATTGTACAATACAGCACAGATTTGGTATAATACAGGACATATATGGTACAATACAGGACAGATATGGTATAATGCAGCACAGATATGGTATAATAGAGGAGAAATATTGTATAATACAGAGCAGATATGGTACAATACAGGACATATATGGTACAATACAGGACAGATACTGTATAATACAGGACAGATTTGGTATAATACAGAACATATATTGCAGAATACTGGACAGATATTGTATAATACAGGACATATATTGCAGAATACTGGACAGATATTGTATAATACAGGACAGATATTGTATAATACAGCACAGATATGGTATAACACAGGACAGATATTGTATAATACAGCACAGATTTGGTATAATACGGCACAGATTTGGTATAATACAGGACAGATACTGTATAATACAGGGCAGATTTGGTATAATACAGGACATATATGGTATAATAGAGAACAAATATGGTACAATACAGGACAGATTTGGTATAATACAAGACAGATATTGTATAACATAGGACAGGTATGGTATAATACAGGACATATATGATATAATGCAGGACAGATGTGGTATAACACAACAAAGATGTGGTATAATGTGTGACAGATATGGATGGTCCATCTCTACATCAAATACCTTCCTTCACTGCCCCAAAATGCCCACTTTCGTTACTACTCCTACTGATGACGTCACCGATGACGTGAACATCCCTCAAATCGGGATGTACACCCGGAGAGCTACAAGATAACACCTCCCACGACACAATCGGACCAAGGATGGTCCCTCTCTACCCCAAACACACCTCCACGCACCCCCAAAATGGCCACTTTACTTACTACACCCAGCTGCGCATGCGCAGATTGACGCGACTTGCACTTAAAAACACGCCATTCTGACTCTACCCCACACAAGCTTCACTTTGACACCTCCCACAACCCATTTGGACCCATAGTGGTCCATCTCTACCCCAAACACACCCCCACATACCCCCCAACATGCCTGCTTTCTATACTACGACAGACTGCGCATGCGCAGACTATTGCACACGGACGAACCATTAGTCGATACATTACAAACTCCACCGGAGCTTAAAAATAAGACCTCATACGACACCATAGGATCATAAGGGGCTCACCTAGACCCCAAAACGTTCACCCCGTATGGGCCTATACCTCCATAGCCATGCAGTATAGGCCTCGGTGAACTTTTTCCAAAAATTTCACCGCTTCGCTCCGGGACCCCTCCCATCGTGTTCTAAATGAAGAGACGTGAAAAATAAGACCAAACAACCCATATCACAATGAACGTGTGTGAATTTCCCAGGTTGGACCTATACCCCATAGCCAGCCTATGGGCCTACCCCGGCCTCGGTGAGCTTTTTCCAAAAATGTCACCGTTTCGCTCCGGGACCCTTCCCATCGTGTTCTAAATGACGAGACGAGAAAAACAAGACGCCACAACCCATATCACAATGAACGCGTGTGAATTTCCCAGGATGGACCTATATCCCCATAGCCAGTATGGAGCTATATGGGCTATATGGTACTTTTCCAAAAATTTCACCGTTTCGCTCCGGGACCCTTCCCATCGTGTTCTAAATGACGAGACGTGAAAAACAAATCCTGTCTATTTCTATACTACGGCCAGACTGCGCATGCGCAGACTATTTATAACGAACGACACACTAGCCCAGGCGGATGCTCCCTCACGACAGCTTCACACTGATACCTCATACAAAGGTTAAAGGTTGCCGGAACTACTTTTGACCTCCACGTGACCTTGAGCTGGTGGCGCCCCCTGGCGCCCCAGAGGTGAAAGGCGATGGGGCGTGCCCTAGACCTTTAACCTGGAAGTGACGTCATACCTGCGCGAACGCCCCTGCGCACTCGTCCAAAAGAGGTTCGAAACCCTCGCTCCCTACTACTAGCTTCCATCCATGTTTAGTGAAATTCCGCCCAGCATTTCTGAAGATATCTTGCAGACAAGGCCTGTATATAAATGTACAAGTAAATGTACGGACGGACACCGGACACGGACGAACGCACACAAACACACACACCAACCTGATCAAATGAGGGGGCTATTCCAATAAAGTTTCCATCCAAGCTTGATGAAATTCCGTCCAGTACTTCTCGAGATATCTTGCAGACAAGAAAAGGGGACGGGCAGACAGACAGACGGACACCGGACACGGATGAACGCATGCACACACCAAAAATCTAATCAAATGAGGGGGCCATCCCAATAAATCTTCCGTCCAAGTTTGGTGAATTCCGTCCAGTAGTTCTCAAGATATCTTGCAGCCCAGGCCTATATATACATGTACAAGTAAATGGACGGACGGACGGGTACGGATGAACGCATACCCACACACACCAAAACTTAATCAAATGAGGGGGGCCATCCCAATGAAGCTTCCATCCAAGTTTGATGAAATTCCGTCCAGTAGTTCTACAGATATCTTGCAGACTAGAAAAGGGGACGGGAATGAATGCACGCACACACACCAAAACCTGATCAAATGAGGGGGCCATTCCAATGAAGCTTCCATCCAAGTTTGGTGAAATTCCGTCCAGTAGTTCTCGAGATATCTTGCTGACAAGAAAAGGGGACGGACAGACAGACAGGCAGACAGACGAACACCGGACACGAATGAACGCACGCACACACATCAAAACCTAATCAAATGAGGGGGCCATCCCAATGAAGCTTCCATCCAAGTTTGGTGAAATTCCGTCCAGTAGTTCTCAAGATATCTTGCTGACAAGAAAAGGGGACGGACAGACAGACAGACAGACAGCAGAAACACTAATAATAGTCCCATTACTATGATTACAAACTGTTCATCGACTACCTGACTACCTCATTCAACAGTCAGCCGTCTTCCATAAAGAATTTCCGCGTAACACCATAGTCTTGCACGCTACGCTCGTATTCTCTATCAGTAAGACCATAGTCTTGCACGCTACGCTCGTATTCTCTATCAGTAAGACCATAGTCTTGCACGCTACGCTCGTATTCTCTATCAGTAACACCATAGCCTTGCACGCTACGCTCGTATTCTCTATCAGTAACACCATAGTCTTGCACGCTACGCTCGTATTCTCTATCAGCATGCGATATGTATCGCAAAATTTGAGAGAGGAGCTTGGTGGGATAATCCTGTTTTACAAGTTTTCCCAATAACGTTTTGTGACGATTAAAATCGCCCCGTTTAACACAGGATCTAGCAAATGCTACTAGGTGAGATATGTAAACGCTATATGCCGGTCCCACTGGAATATTACTTTCCAGAAAGGGATAGTTTACGATATCGAAATTGTAATCATCTTTTTTGTCGTAGGTCTAAATATGAAGTGCTGTAAGGACTATCTGTAGTTTACCTCAAATCCAGTGAAGGTGGTTATATATCCTTCACAGCATCATCTATAAAGTCAATATAGATTTAATTTTCATGTTTTTTTATCTGAAGTAGCTTGAAATAATATGTTTGTGAAATACAGCTATTTTCAAGTCAGTTTTTCTTCCTCTGCTGAAATATCATTACACACCTCGTGACGCACATTGCGTTATCGCGCAAATTTGTTATCAAATCAAACCTGCTATCACTGATGCCATATTTATGATGGCCGAGAGGGGCCATCGCGTCTTTCATTTCTAATTTAACGCGATGGAGCGATGGAGCTATGCGATGGAACGATGGAGCTATGCGATGCGCGATGGAGCTATGCGATGGAGCGATGGAGCTATGCGATGAAAAGTCGCGCTGTGCGATGCGCGATGAGGCTATGCGATGGAGCTATGCGATGCGCGATGGAGCTATGCGATGGAGCGATGGAGCTATGCGATAAAAAGTCGCGCTATGCGATGCGCGATGAGGCTATGCGATGGAGCTATGCGATGCGCGATGGAGCTATGCGATGGAGCGATGGAGCTATGCGATGAAAAGGCGATGGAGCTATGCGATGGAAAATCAGAAATGAAAGACGCGATGAAAATGCGATGGAAAATCAGAAATGAAAGACGCGATGAAAATGCGATGAAAAGGCGATGGAGCGATGGGGCGATGGAGCTATGCGATGGAAAATCAGAAATGAAAGACGCGATGAAAATGCGATGGAAAATCAGAAATGAAAGACGCGATGAAAATGCGATGGAAAATCAGAAATGAAAGACGCGATGAAAATGCGATGGAAAATCAGAAATGAAAGACGCGATGAAAATGCGATGGAAAATCAGAAATGAAAGACGCGATGAAAATGCGATGGAAAATCAGAAATGAAAGACGCGATGAAAATGCGATGGAAAATCAGAAATGAAAGACGCGATGAAAATGCGATGGAAAATCAGAAATGAAAGACGCGATGAAAATGCGATGGAAAATCGCATTTTCATCGCGTCTTTCATTTCTGATTTTCCATCGCATTTTCATCGTATCTTTAATTGATCATGTCAAGAACACAGTCATAGATATTTTATATTTGTTGGGGAGCCAACCATCTGCAATTGACGTAAAAACCTTGTGGCTGGACTGTGTGATCAATGCGTAAAAGAGGACATAGGCTAGCCATATGTTGGATAACGAGATTACGTTCGAAATATTTGTTCTTCCAGATATTTATCGGGCTAAGGAAATTTCAGATTTAATTAAAAAATTATCACCTGCTCTCAGAAGCATGAAGTAAGGTCATTGCGCATGTTCGTTTACTTTCCAACAAGCATCATTCAAAATCTGGCTCTGTGTTCGGCTCCCCAACAAATATAAAATATCTATGACTGTGTTCTTGACATGATCAATTAAAGACGCGATGAAAATGCGATGGAAAATCAGAAATGAAAGAGGCGATGAAAATGCGATTTTCCATCGCATTTTCATCGCGTCTTTCATTTCTGATTTTCCATCGCATTTTCATCGCGTCTTTAATTTCATTTCTGATTTTTCATCGTGTCTTTCATTTCTGATTTTCCATCGCATTTTCATCGCGTCTTTCATTTCTGATTTTTCATCGCATAGCTCCATCGCTCCATCGCTCCATCGCCTTTTCATCGCATAGCTTCATCGCTCCATCGCATAGCTCCATCGCGCATCGCATAGCTCCATCGCATAGCCTCATCGCGCATCGCATAGCGCGACTTTTTATCGCATAGCTCCATCGCTCCATCGCATAGCTCCATCGCGCATCGCATAGCTCCATCGCATAGCCTCATCGCGCATCGCATAGCGCGACTTTTCATCGACTTTTCATCGCATAGCTCCATCGCATAGCTCCATCGCGCATCGCATAGCTCCATCGCGTTAAATTAGAAATGAAAGATGCGATGGCCCCTCTCGGCCATCATACATATTCCTCTTAGGAGATCCCATTTGGAGATAAATGTTACTTACCCTTGATCCACCTGGTGGCGCTGTCGCGCATGCATACTCGAGCTCGGCCTGTTTTTCACTCTGCAACATGAGACGTGTTGTAACAAGGTCGCAGTGTGAGGGGAGGCCGGGATGGACACATTTATGTGATAGCAGGTTTGATTTGATAACAAATACTGAACATTGTTTATAAATGTCTCATATTTGTGGCTCAAATCTACAACTGCTATCACTGATGCCAGACTCCCAAGAGTAGAAGTTGGGACGCTGAACTTGTAGTTCCCGGCTCGAGATGCAACGTAAGCCACCTGTGATGATCTTAGATCTGGAACACTAAGTAACACAGTAATTTCCAATGCTGAGAGAGAGCGAAGGGGTGTCAAAGAGCAACCAATAAGGCGGAATGGAGCGGGGTATGTAATACCGACCCCGAAGACATACTATTGGAGGACCAGCTTGATCATGCTGTTGCCACCGTCTTGACTGCTCTGTGAGGTCCCTTCGTCTCCAACATGGCTGTAGTGGTACTCACCTTAGGCTTGGGACTTGCTTGCTGGTCTTGACTGTGGTGTTGTTCGCCCCTCCCCCCCCCACCCCTTTCCAAGAGAACTAGTGGACTATGCGCTGAGCCGCTGTTACTGTCCCAGTGATGTCCTCTCGTCAGTCTGGACGGAGATGTCTTGTAAATAGAAGCTGGCAAGTCGAGTAGACTGTGCATGCACATGACTGGACTATATCCAAATGATAGATTCCTCCACAGGCCATGAAGTGGCAGTGGCCCGTGCGAAGTGCGAAGATACTGATGCTAGTAGAGAAGGGGCATCCATTGCAAGTTGATACGCCTCGTGAATCGTCTGTAAAACCAAGATGCTCTCATATACTTGGTAACATCGGATGTCGCCGTCCAGTATAATGATGTAATAATAGGCATCTGAATCCCCTTGCTAGATCTGTGCAAAGTTGATAATGGCGGATGGCTCTACTGTATCGAGAAGGAGCTCATCTCCCAATCCGTTTGGTGAAGTCCGATAGTGCCGGAATCGAAAATAGGCGTTGTTCACCAAGGTCAAAATGAGTGGACTCATTCTTGTATGAATTCCGGGACCGGGCGGAAGGATATTCTTGGCCAACCTTTCATTCCGTTGCTGGCACTTTTCTCCAGAGCGTGCAGTTCAGATATCCCTGTTCCTAAAGTGAAGGCTACAAGGAAGGCTGTCTCGTAAGATAATGCTTCCACTGAACTTGACTGTAAAAAATCTGATTGAAAATCCGTACGAACGCTCTCAGGACGACCTCAAAGGTTCCACTTGCTTGAGTTAGTCGAGTCTGTGATGCGATCACTCAGAGTAGTGCAGAAATGCTGCCAGTCTGGTGGTTATCCATGCTCCTGGACAGACGTAGCATCTAGGCTAGGATTGATCTATATCTTCGATGACTCTAGCTGATGTTCACACTCGTGGACAGGCGTAACATCTTGGCTAGAAATGATCTGTAAACTTGACTGGTACTGATATGACGCTTCCAAATCTGTTACTACCGCAGTAAAAGGGTATCGGAATCGATCCATGAAGACTGCCACTTGAAATAGGATAACATCGACTGGTACAGTTGTGATGTGGAAGATCGGTTTGCTGATACAGTAGTTTCGAAACTGTTCTAGATAAAACCCATGGTATTCCCGCTAATCGGCGATGTATCCTTGTGGTACGATGAGGATTATGACGCAGTCATGCTTTGTGATCTTAGAAGAACTTCCTGCAGCCTGGCGATTGACAGGAAGATATAGGTCAGGGAGCTGTCTACTTGATCTATGAGGCGTCGATGACCAGGATCTGTGGATCCATGATGAAGCTGACGAAGAGTTGTAGCTTGCGTTGACTCCTATCACCAACAGGTCTTTCCGAGGTTGAACGATGAAAATCTGTTGGGATGCCTTCTTGTGGGGGCGCCACTTCGTCTGAATGATCTTGTCTGGACAGGATAAGCTATCCCCGATGACGGGATAGGTTGTCCGTTGTCTGTCGTCCCGGTATGTGGTGAGCCCGTGTTGATATTGTGGGCTGCGTCCTGTGAAATAAGGTCCTAGTTTCCTGACTGAAATATACAATATAACTTTTATTATGTAAATGTAATATTTTATCTTAGTTGTAACATTTTCTGTATGTATTCATGTATAAAAATAAAGAATCGAATAATTAATTAATAATGACTGCTAGTCACGATCCGGACCCCCCCCCCTCCCCCTCTTGTTTATGTAAAAGACGACTGTCGAGTTGTTGGCGGTCAGGAGACGATCCCTGTTCGGATTTCCGTTCAAAAATCAAGACTGTTGACAAGTAGTTTGGTATCCTCCACTGACCATCTGCCAGCGACCTGGAGATTTCCCATGCGCGCTTCACAAAGGAATTGATTACTTGCTCCAGAGGTACGGCCGCCGGGGAGACTAGTGGTCGTATTCGGAAACGAACACGCTGTGTGGTGTCTTGCACTGATGTCAGCAGTCCCAGTAGAACTTGCCGGTGCTGAAATGACTGGGGCAGCAAGGATAAAATCTTGTCCTAGAATCTGGATCTTGGCTCA